>OZ035827.1:3953028-4008028 GCA_964034765.1 Knipowitschia caucasica | reverse complement strand
ATGATACATTGCTTTGTCCGTAATACATCGTAACCAATAAGAGCGGCCGGAAATGATTTAAAAAAACATATTACTTTGTCATTTTCTTGTGGTGAGATCCAGCCCCATGATCTGGTTCTTTCTTCCCAGCATGCTTTGGGTCACACACACACACACACATGCGTAAAGGCTTCGGTCACTTCGGTGGTGCACTGCAGTTGGATTGACCTCCACCGATGCCCCTCGTCCCCCTCCACCCCCCCTCCACCCCCTCCACACTAATGCAGATTGTATGTCAGGAAGCCGCTGTAATGACTGCACAGGCTCCTAATGAGGCAGTTATCATCATCAAAATCTCTTTGTGTACGGCAACCAAACCTTTACTTCAACAGAATTAGTTTGTATTTGTACATTTAACTAGGAGACATCATCCAGTCCAAATCTCTTAAAGTATCAATATGTAAGATTTTCATGTAGAGGCATCAGTAAAGGGCCCTAATCTGTCATCATTAAAGGGCCCTAATCTGTCATCATTAAAGGGCCCTAATCTGTCATCAGTAAAGGGCCCTAATCTGTCATCATTAAAGGGCCCTAATCTGTCATCAGTAAAGGGCCCTAATCTGTCATCAGTAAAGGGCCCTAATCTGTCATCATTAAAGGGCCCTAATCTGTCATCATTAAAGGGCCCTAATCTGTCATCAGTAAAGGGCCCTAATCTGTCATCATTAAAGGGCCCTAATCTGTCATCATTAAAGGGCCCTAATCTGTCATCAGTAAAGGGCCCTTATCTGTCATAATATAAAGGGCCGTAATCTGTCATCATTAAAGGGCCCCAATCTGTCATAATTAAAGGGCCCTAATTTGTCATCAGTAAAGGGCCCTAATTTGTCCTCAGTAAAGGGCCCTAATCTGTCATCAGTAAAGGGCCCTTATCTGTCATCATCAAAGGGCCCTTATCTGTCATAATTAAAGGGCCGTAATCTGTCATCATTAAAGGGCCCTAATCTGTCATCATTAAAGGGCCCTAATCTGTCATCATCAAAGGGCCCTTATCTGTCATAATTAAAGGGCCGTAATCTGTCATCATTAAAGGGCCCTAATCTGTCATAATTAAAGGGCCCTAATCTGTCATCAGTAAAAGGCCCTTATCTGTCATCATCAAAGGGCCCTTATCTGTCATAATTAAAGGGCCGTAATCTGTCATCATTAAAGGGCCCTAATCTGTCATCATTAAAGGGCCCTAATCTGTCATCAGTAAAGGGCACTAATCGGTCATCATTAAAGGGCCCTAATCTGTCATAATTAAAGGGCCCTTATCTGTCATCATTAAAGGGCCGTAATCTGTCATCATTAAAGGGCCCTAATCTGTCATAATTAAAGGGCCCTAATCTGTCATCAGTAAAGGGCCCTAATCTGTCATCAGTAAAGGGCCCTTATCTGTCATCATCAAAGGGCCCTTATCTGTCATAATTAAAGGGCCGTAATCTGTCATCATTAAAGGGCCGTAATCTGTCATCATTAAAGGGCCCTAATCTGTCATCAGTAAAGGGCCCTAATCTGTCATCAGTAAAGGGCCCTTATCTGTCATCATCAAAGGGCCCTTATCTGTCATAATTAAAGGGCCGTAATCTGTCATCATTAAAGGGCCCTAATCTGTCATCATTAAAGGGCCCTAATCTGTCATCAGTAAAGGGCACTAATCGGTCATCATTAAAGGGCCCTAATCTGTCATAATTAAAGGGCCCTTATCTGTCATCATTAAAGGGCCGTAATCTGTCATCATTAAAGGGCCCTAATCTGTCATAATTAAAGGGCCCTAATCTGTCATCAGTAAAGGGCACTAATCGGTCATCATTAAAGGGCCCTAATCTGTCATCATTAAAGGGCCCTTATCTGTCATCATTAAAGGGCCGTAATCTGTCATCATTAAAGGGCCCTAATCTGTCATCATTAAAGGGCCCTAATCTGTCATCAGTAAAGGGCCCTAATCTGTCATCATTAAATTTCTTCATTTCTCTGTAACCACATTGCTTAAAGTCTATATATTTATGAATCAAAGCGACTTTTGCAACCATGAATCTCAGGGTCTTGGCTTCTCTCTCCGTTGGCTTTAATTTAGCTGCTCATAAAGTAGCGGCAGTTTTTGTCCGTTCTTCTCAGTGTGGGGTCTGTGTTCCAGCGCCACGGAGAAGATCCTGGGGCGGGCGCGGCAGCTCGTGGACGTGAAGAAAGAGGACGGATTCTCTGCACTGCACCTGGCGGCTCTGAACAACCATCGAGAGGTCGCAGAGATCCTCGTCAAAGAGGTCAGACCATGTGGGAAATAAGCTTTGGTCTCTCTCTCTGGTGTCTCTCTCTAGTCTCTCTCTGGTCTTTCTCTCTGGTCTCTCTCTGCTCTCTCTGGTCTCTCTCTGGTCTCTCTGGTCTCCCTCTAGTCTCTCTCTGGTCTCTCTCTCTAGTCTCTCTGGTCTCTCTCTCTGGTCCCTCTCTGGTCTCTCTCTGGTCTCTCTCTCTGGTCTCTCTCTCTGGTCTCTCTCTAGTCTCTCTCTCTAGTCTCTCTGGTCTCTCTCTAGTCTCTCTAGTCTCTCTAGTCTCTCTCTAGTCTCTCTAGTCTCTCTCTGGTCTCTCTAGTCTCTCTAGTCTCTCTCTAGTCTCTCTAGTCTCTCTCTGGTCTCTCTCTAGTCTCTCTCTCTAGTCTCTCTAGTCTCTCTGGTCTCTCTCTAGTCTCTCTAGTCTCTCTAGTCTCTCTAGTCTCTCTCTGGTCTCTCTAGTCTCTCTAGTCTCTCTAGTCTCTCTCTAGTCTCTCTAGTCTCTCTAGTCTCTCTCTGGTCTCTCTCAGGTCTCTCTAACTCTACTCTAACTTTTGGTCCGACTCTAACTTTTGGTCCTCCTCCTCCTCCTCCTTCACCTCCTCCTCCACTACATCCACCTCCTCCACCTATTCCTCTTCCACCTCCTCCACCTCCTCCTCCTCTTCTTCCTCCTTCTCCACCTCCTCCTCCTCCTCCTCCTCCCCCTTCTCCACCTCCTCCTCCACCCCCCCTTCTCCACCTCCTCCTCCTCTGCACAGGGCCGCTGCGACATGAACATCCGAAACAACCGTAACCAGACGCCGCTGCAGCTGGCAGTGACGCAGGGCCACACGGAGCTGGTGGAGGTGCTGGTGACGGAGGGAGCGGACGTGAACATGGAGGACGAGGACGGAGACACGGCCATGCACACCGCCCTGCTCCGCCCTCAGCTCTCCTCCACCATCATCAACCCCAGCGAGGGGGACACCTGCACCAACTCCCTCTACACAAAGGTCTGACTCTGGACTCATAAAGAACCTTTCTCTGTGGTCTCTCTCTGGTCTCTCTCTGGTCTCTCTCTGGTCTCTCTCTAGTCTCTCTGCTTTCTCTGTGGTAGTAGTAGTAGTAGTAGTAGTAGTAATCTTTATTTATATACCGCCTTTTCACTGCAGCTCTGAGTCTCAAAGCGGTTTACAATTGTTAATTTTGGGCATTTGTCTCTCACTCCACACAGAGATGGGAGCGGGGCCAGTACAGGAGGCGCATGCTAGAACTATTGGGCATATTTTTAGTGGTAGGGGAAACCGGAGTACCCGGAGGAAACCTACGCAGACACGGGGAGAACATGCAAACTCCACTCAGAAAGGCCCTGGTCCGACCGGGATTCGAACCCAGGACCTTATTGCTGAGAGGCGAGAGTGCTATCCACTCAGCCACCGTGCCGTGGTCTCTCTGCTCTCTCTCTGGTCTCTCTCTGGTCTCTCTCTGGTCTCTCTGCTTTCTCTCTGCTCTCTCTCTGGTCTCTCTGTGGTCTCTCTGCTCTCTCTCTGGTCTCTCTCTGGTCTCTCTCTGGTCTCTCTCTGGTCTCTCTCTGGTCTCTCTGTCGTCTCTCTCTGGTCTCTCTCTGCTCTCTCTCTGGTCTCTCTGCTTTCTCTATGCTCTCTCTCTGCTCTCTCTCTGGTCTCTCTGTGGTCTCTCTGTGGTCTCTCTCTGGTCTCTCTGTGGTCTCTCTCTCTGGTCTCACTCTGGTGTCTCTGTGGTCTCTCTCTGGTCTCTCTAGTCTCTCTCTAGTCTCTCTCTGGTCTCTCTCTTCTCTCTCTCTGGTCTCTCTAGTCTCTCTCTGGTCGCTCTCTTCTCTCTCTCTGGTCGCTCTCTTCTCTCTCTCTGGTCTCTCTCTTCTCTCTCTCTGGTCTCTCTCTGGTCTCTCTCTGCTCTCTCTCTGTTCTCTCTCTTCTCTCTCTCTGGTCTCTCTCTTCTCTCTCTCTGGTCTCTCTCTTCTCTCTCTCTGGTCTCTCTCTTCTCTCTCTCTGGTCTCTCTCTTCTCTCTCTCTGGTCTCTCTCTTCTCTCTCTCTGCTCTCTCTCTGGTCTCTCTCTGGTCTCTCTCTGGTCTCTCTCTGGTCTCTCTCTTCTCTCTCTCTGGTCTCTCTCTTCTCTCTCTCTGGTCTCTCTCTTCTCTCTCTGCTCTCTTTCAATGCTGCCGCGATAAAAACTTGGAGAATGGAGAATAGAATAATATCATTTCTCTCGGTCCAATCCCTTTTCAAACCAAACCAAAGGCCTTTTAAGACCAGGCTAAAAAAATATATCAATAATTGCGATTGCACCAATTCATGTTATTTAATTTATTTATATAATTGTTACGTGTGAAAACTCCGCTGCCATAAAGTGAGACTTAATTACATTCCAAACAAGCTGCTTACAAAGATGCAGGACTGAAGAGGTCCCGGCAGGACACACACACACACACACACACACACACACACACACACACACACACACACACACACACACACACACACACACACATACACATACACACACACACACACTCGGATGAAGGATCTAAATGTGGAATCATAGTACGGTAAATATAGAGCCAGGTGTAAGCGCCCGGCTTAGACACACCGGGGTTCAGACAGATTGAAGATTATACTGAGACGGATTGGAAACATAAAGGAGACTGAGATTTAGAAAACAGTACACACTTTGTTCTAAACACTTTGCATAATTTCTATTCTTGGGTTTCATGAACCTGGCCAGTAGGGGGCGCATGAGCAGAGGTGGGACAGTTTTGGTCCCGTTGAAAACCATGTAAAGTCTGTTTTGGAGTCAAAGGCTCTCCTCCTGCGCGGTGTTCGGTTGTTGGAACAGTCTTCAGTCTCTCTGGTCTCTCTCTCTGGTCTCTCTAGTCTCTCTAGTCTCTGGTCTCTCTCTCTGGTCTCTCTCTCTGGTCTCTCTAGTGTCTAGTCTCTCTCTCTGGTCTCTCTAGTCTCTCTAGTCTCTGGTCCCTCTGGTCTCTCTCTCTGGTCTCTCTAGTCTCTGGTCTCTCTCTCTGGTCTCTCTAGTCTCTGGTCTCTCTCTCTGGTCTCTCTAGTCTCTGGTCTCTCTCTCTGGTCTCTCTAGTCTCTGGTCTCTCTCTCTGGTCTCTCTAGTGTCTAGTCTCTCTCTCTGGTCTCTCTAGTCTCGCTAGTCTCTGGTCTCTCTCTCTGGTCTCTCTAGTCTCTGGTCCCTCTGGTCTCTCTCTCTGGTCTCTCAAGTCTCTGGTCCCTCTGGTCTCTCTAGTCTCTGGTCTCTCTCTCTGGTCTCTCAAGTCTCTGGTCCCTCTGGTCTCTCTGGGTTATCTAGTCTCTGGTCCCTCTGGTCCCTCTGGTCTCTCTAGTCTCTGGTCCCTCTGGTCTCTCTAGTCTCTGGTCTCTCAAGTCTCTGGTCCCTCTGGTCTCTCTGGGTTCTCTAGTCTCTGGTCCCTCTGGTCTCTCTGGTCTCTCTAGTCTCTGGTCCCTCTGGTCCCTCTGGTCTCTCTGGTCTCTCTAGTCTCTGGTCTCTCTAGTCTCTGGTCTCTCTGGTCTCTCTAGTCTCTGGTCTCTCTAGTCTCTGGTCCCTCTGGTCTCTCTGGTCTCTCTAGTCTCTGGTCCCTCTGGTCTCTCTGGTCTCTCTAGTCTCTGGTCTCTCTCTCTGGTCTCTCTCTCTGGTCTCTCAAGTCTCTGGTCCCTCTGGTCTCTCTGGGTTCTCTAGTCTCTGGTCCCTCTGGTCTCTCTAGTCTCTGGTCCCTCTGGTCTCTCTCTCTGGTCTCTCAAGTCTCTGGTCCCTCTGGTCTCTCTGGGTTCTCTAGTCTCTGGTCCCTCTGGTCCCTCTGGTCTCTCTAGTCTCTGGTCCCTCTGGTCTCTCTGGTCTCTCTAGTCTCTGGTCTCTCTAGTCTCTGGTCTCTCTAGTCTCTGGTCTCTCTAGTCTCTGGTCCCTCTGGTCTCTTTGGTCTCTCTAGTCTCTGGTCCCTCTGGTCTCTCTGGTCTCTCTAGTCTCTGGTCTCTCTAGTCTCTGGTCTCTCTAGTCTCTGATCTCTCTAGTCTCTGGTCCCTCTGGTCTCTCTGGTCTCTCTAGTCTCTGGTCTCTCTAGTCTCTGATCTCTCTAGTCTCTGGTCCCTCTGGTCTCTCTGGTCTCTCTAGTCTCTCTGGTCTCTCTAGTCTCTGGTCCCTCTGGTCCCTCTGGTCTCTCTGGTCTCTCTAGTCTCTGGTCCCTCTGGTCTCTCTGGTCTCTCTAGTCTCTGGTCCCTCTGGTCCCTCTGGTCTCTCTGGTCTCTCTAGTCTCTGGTCTCTCTAGTCTCTGGTCTCTCTAGTCTCTGGTCCCTCTGGTCTCTCTGGGTTCTCTAGTCTCTGGTCCCTCTGGTCTCTCTAGTCTCTGGTCCCTCTGGTCTCTCTCTCTGGTCTCTCAAGTCTCTGGTCCCTCTGGTCTCTCTGGGTTCTCTAGTCTCTGGTCCCTCTGGTCTCTCTAGTCTCTGGTCCCTCTGGTCTCTCTGGTCTCTCTAGTCTCTGGTCTCTCTAGTCTCTGGTCTCTCTGGTCTCTGGTCTGTGGTCTCTCTGGTCCCTGGTCTCTCTAGTCTCTGGTCTCTCTAGTCTCTGGTCTCTCTAGTCTCTGGTCTCTCTAGTCTCTGGTCCCTCTGGTCTCTTTGGTCTCTCTAGTCTCTGGTCCCTCTGGTCTCTCTGGTCTCTCTAGTCTCTGGTCTCTCTAGTCTCTGATCTCTCTAGTCTCTGGTCCCTCTGGTCTCTCTGGTCTCTCTAGTCTCTCTAGTCTCTGGTCTCTCTAGTCTCTGGTCTCTCTAGTCTCTGGTCCCTCTGGTCCCTCTGGTCTCTCTGGTCTCTCTAGTCTCTGGTCTCTCTCTCTTTGCTAAAAAAGCGCTATATACAACCAATGCGATATTATTATTATTAATGATATTATGACTTACAGTATATGACTCCAGTGAGTTTAAAGCTGGCTCTTGTGTGTGTGTGTGATCCTCAGCTGAGTGCGTCCGGCCTCTTGGGGAACACGGAGCTCAGTGTGGGGGCTGCTGTGGCCTGTTATCTGGCCCAGGAGGGGGCAGATGTCAGTTATGCAAACCACAAAGGCAAAAGTCCTCTGGACCTGGTGACGGACAGCACCGTGCTGCAGCTCATCAAGAGCTTCTCGGAGAAGCACAGGTACAAGTCTCACACACTCATTCATTCGTTCATTTTCTGCCCCTTTATATAGTCCATTTCTGGGTCGAGGGGTTGGCAACGAGAGCTGCACCCAACGCTCATAGCCCCAGTCCCTCTGATCCTCTGGAGGTGGTGGGTCCACAGGAAGATGGCTGCTCCGTCAGTGACACAGCCTTGTTCTTTCAGTGGGGGCTTCAGGCAAAGTGGGGTTAAGTGTCTTGCTCAAGGACACGACGACATTAGACATGAAGTCACACACACCTGTCCTCAATAGATAGATACTTTATTGATCCCTGTAGGAGAAATGCAGGTGTCCAGTAGCATAACAAATTAAATAGATCATTCTAAAAAGCTAACGATAGTAATAATCAGCATCAGTCCTTCAGGTCTCAGCAGCAGAAGTGGATCCTGGTTCAGACCATTTTCTCTGCTCTGGTCCAAAGTAAAATGCTAAAAGCTTCATTAGCATTTTTCAAAACGTTAGCATTCCTCCAGTGGATTTTCACCTGATCCACTTGGTTCGGACCATGAATCCTCTCTGCTCTGGTCTGGACCAGTGTAAAACCATGAATCCTCTCTGCTCTGGTCTGGACCAGTGTAAAACCATGAATCCTCTCTGCTCTGGTCTGGACCAGTGTAAAACCATGAATCCTCTCTGCTCTGGTCTGGACCAGTGTAAAACCATGAATCCTCTCTGCTCTGGTCTGGACCAGTGAAAAACCATGAATCCTCTCTGCTCTGGTCTGGACCAGTGAAAAACCATGAATCCTCTCTGCTCTGGTCTGGACCAGTGTAAAACCATGAACACTGAACTGCAGCAACATCTCAGGCAGAAAAAAGCAAGAAAAATAACAATTATAAAACACAAAACAACAAACGTTTCAGAGACACTTTGGACTTTCTGCCGTTTCCAGAACATTTAAAACTAAATAATGTTCTTTAATGTTCTTTCTGTATGACCATGTGGTGCTTTCTCAGGCTACAGCGGCTCTCGGCCCTCTCCTGTGGTCAGGCCCTCAGCAGTGCCAGTCTGAGGAGAGTGCACACCACCCCTAACACCATGACCAACCTGGTGCTGCCCACGCCGCCCGGCCCCAGCGAGTGCCTGATCTGCTCCGAGCTGGCCCTGCTGGTGCTCTTCTGCCCCTGTCAGCACAGTGTGGCCTGTGAAGGTACGGCTCTCTGTACACACACAACACTCACTGCAATGGTCTGGCTTTGATCCAAATGTACAGTAAGATAAGAAAAGATAAGATGCCTTTTTATTATAGTAGTAAGTAGTAAGTCATCTTTATTTTTATACCGCCTTTTCACTGCACATCGGAGTCTCAAAGCGGTTTACAATTGTTATTTTTGGGAGCGGGGTCGCCAGTACAGGAGGCACATGCCAGAACTATTGTACATATTTTTAGTGGTAGGGGAAACCGGAGCACCCGGAGGAAACCTACGCAGACACGGGGAGAACATGCAAACTCCACTCAGAAAGACCCTGGTCCAACCGGGGTTCGAACCCAGGACCTTCTTGCTGAGAGGCGAGAGTGCAATCCACTCAGCCACCGTGCCGCCCAATTATTATTATAATTATAAGCCTTGGCTCGTACGCTCGCTCTGATTGGCTGGTCTGATATTTTCCCATCTCGGACCGTTACCATGACAATCGGTCCGCAGCGCGTATCAGATTTGATATCTTTCCTTGGTAAAAAAGAAAGAATGAGCAACGACTGGGAGCATTCTCAGTGAATTCTATTATCAGGACGAGTTGAAAGAGCCAGAGAAAGTAAAAACGGCAAATAACGACAAAAACACAACTCCTAACAGTCAAGAAGAGATCGACAACTTCATTACAGACCAGAAAGGTAAAAACAGGATTAGGAAAACCAAGTCGGACATGAACATACTTCACAAATATCTAAAAAGCATTGGTAAAGACACAGACTGAGAACTTACAGCGGGCGCCTCAATCCTCTGATAAGTTCTTCATGTCACCATTGGACAGTTTGGTTGCTGTGTTTTTGCATAAATTAAAAATAGTCAGATAATAAAACATTATAATTATTTTTATTGTGGAATACTCTGCAAGCCACTGTGACAACGCAACTTCTCTTGTGGATCAATAACGTCTAAAATAAGAGCACTCAGATTGCACACATCAAGCAGTCTATTATATTAGCATTAGCATTAGCATATAAGATAATAGACAATATCATTAAAATAAGATTGTTGTAAATTAGAATAAATTAAACTCTGGAGCTATAAGTGCATATGGTTCAGAAGTATTTATTTAATTTAAATGTTAATTCAAAGGGAAGTTTATTGTTGTCCTGTTTGATTTGGACATGACTGCTCCCAGCTTCATATCTCTTCTTTCATTTCTCTGCAGAGTGCGCCCACAGAATGAAGAAATGCATCAAATGTCAAGTTACAATCACAAAGAAAATCCGACAAGGTAAGACTTGGCTTTGACCAGTTTGATGAAAATATCCAGAACAAGCTGAGTCGCGTCCCATCTAAAACCCACGCACACTGACCTCTGTTTGGAGACAGAGAAAGGAGGTGTGTAACCGTCACTAAAGTGTGTCCCCAAACAATATGGACAACTCTGATTTCTTTGACTAATTTGCCCATTTCTCAAACTTCTACTTTTCTGTTTCGTGTGTGTGTGTGTGTGTGTGTGTGTGTGTGTGTGTGTGTGTGTGTGTGTGTGTGTGTGTGTGTGTGTGTGTGTGTGTGTGTGTGTGTGTGTGTGTGTGTGTGTGTGTGTGTGTGTGTGTGTGTGTGTGTGTGTGTGTGTGTGTGTGTGTGTGTGTGTGTGTGTGTACTTGTTTTCAACTCCTGGTGGGTTCCATAACCTGAGATTCCACTCACGTCATGGGGACTGGTTTTACGTGGTGGGGCCCGAACACCGGACCCCACTGGTCCAAGCTTAATAATCAATGGGTAATGCTTTTCTAACGGTCCTTATGCAGTCTCTGTAAAAATATGGAAAGGACCCCTGGAGGTTTACTTTCCTGAAAAAAGTGTGTTATGTGTCGGAACCCTGGTGGTGGGTTGCGGGATATCAAGGAGGGGCACACTGGGGCAATTTCAGTCCAGCAGGCTGGAGCCAATCATGGAGCAGCACAACAGAGGCTGGAGCCAATCATGGAGCAGCACAACAGAGGAAATCAGGTGTCAGGCTAGAAAAAGGTGCAAGTGTGTGGTTCATTAGGCTGCAAGAAATCATGGAGGAGCACACTGAAGCGCACGCTTACAAACCACTGGTAAGTGCTGACTACAAGTCATGACTTCAAATTGTTATATAGAATGATTACAAATTATTTGTTGTTTGTGCAGCTTAGTCAAGAGTCCCTAATTGATGAAGTCGACTCAGATTCTGACGATTTAACTGTCAAGAAGAAACCTGTAAAAAAGTATGGAAAAAGAAAAATCAAAAACACTTTTTTCTTCAAGACTCGGAAAGTGACGAACCAAAGGCAAATAAGATTGTTATCATGCAGCTGCAAAAGAAGAAAAATGGGGGGCGAGTATACAGCAAGAGACACTTCTGCCTCTACTGTTCAATGTCCTGCCACAAAATGTCCCGTCATTTGACTAGAAAACATGGAAATGAAAGTGACGTAGCCAGAGCATTGGCTCTACCTGTGAAATCTAAAGCACGTAAACTTCAGTTTGATTTGATCAGGAATAGTGGAAACCGTGAGCACAATTTTGAGGTTTTAAAGGCCGGCATTGGAACTTTAGTCCCAGCTAAACAGCCAAATCCCCCAGTTAAATCCAGTGAGTTTTTGCACTGTATAGACTGTGGGGCATTGCTTAAGCGAAAGTCGCTGTGGAGGCATGTGGCCAGGTGCCGGCTTTCACAGAAAGATGCCCAGGCTAAACCAGGCTAAACCAGGTAGAAGTAGGGTCCAGTCCCTCTGCTCCCTAGCCCAGCCTGTACCGGAGGGCATCAGCAAAAAGCTGTGGTCTTTAATTTCGGCAATGCATCAGGATGAGGTCACGGGTGTTGTCAAAGCAGAAAAGGGGATTCTGAGACTCGGAGAGCACCTGTACTTAAAACACGGGCATGATAAGACTAAGCATGATTACATTAGGCAGAAAATGAGAGAAGTCGGTAGGTTAATTAACGAAGCAAAAACCGCAGGGAAACTGAAAACAATTAAGGATTTCTTTATTCCTTCCAACTTTAACCATGTGATTGATGCAGTCAGGTCTGTGGCTGGATATGATGAGGAAACAAATCAATACAAGACTCCATCCTTGGCCCTCAAACTCGGCCATAGCCTCAGAAAGCTAGCAGATATTCTTGAATGTGACTCAAAAATGGAGCATTGTGTTGATGAACTATTTATTAAAAACCTCCAACGAAGCCGGCTGCTTTTTGAGAAGAGGTGGGACGTCTGTGTTTCTTCTGCTGCCCTACAGACCCTCCGGCAAGCCAAGTGGAACACTCCGGACCTGCTCCCTCTGACTGAGGACGTTAGAGCCATGCATGCACATATTGAGGTATGTCGACCTGAATATGTGCAAACCCTAATAAGTGAGCCAACGTCTAAGCATTGGTCTAAACTGGCAGTTTTGACTCTTTGTGAGGTCATCATTTTCAATCGAAGAAGGGAAGGTGAGGTTTCAAAGATGCCACTGACAGCCTTTACCTTAAGAAGTAAGACTGGGATCCATTCTGACATTGCTCTGGGACTGTCCCAACTTGAGAAAAAGCTGTGTCAGCATTTTCAACGCATTGAAATTAAAGGGAAAAGAAGTCGGAAAGTGCCGGTTCTTTTGACTCCTGAAATGATTGCTTCGATGGAGGTGCTGGTGGAGAACAGAAGGGCCTGTTCCATCTCTGACCATAACCCATACTTCTTTTCCCGCCCGGGCGCAGACACCCACATCAGGGGATCAGACTCCCTACGCCAGGTAGCCAAAGAATGTGGTGCGGTGCATCCAGAGATGCTATCCTCAACCAAACTTAGAAAGCACATAGCTACTATGTCTACAGTTCTCAATATGAAAGAGAATGAGATGGACATACTTGCCAACTTCCTCGGCCATGACATTCGCATCCACAGGCAATATTACAGACTACCAGAGGGGACACTGGAGCTGGCCAAAATCAGCAAAGTGTTGATGGCCATGGAGCAGGGAAGAGTGACGGAATTCGAAGGAAAGAGCCTCGACCAGATACAAATTGAGCCTGAAGGTAATTCTTGATATTATTAAAATATGTATGATTTTTTTCCCCTAAAGGCCACTTGTATTTTTATTTTCTGTGCGACAGGGAGAGCAGTAGAGATCCTCTCACAAACGGACGGGCTAAAAGAAACTTCAAGCGGAGAACCTTCAACCATTCATCCAGATGCACCCCATGGTAGTGGCAGTGCCCCTTCTGGTAAGTGTACCAGGTGGGGGATTACAGCCAGGCTGCTTGGTCCTCACCCTGGGAGTGTATATTGCTAATATATTTTTATTTCTCTCCCTAGAACGTGTAAGAAAGCCATGGTCTGCATCTGAGGTGAAGGCTGTGGAGAAGACCATGACACCTTTCATACAGACTGGAAAGGTCCCTGGGAAGTCTCACTGCCTGGCCTGCATTAATGCCTCACCAGATGACCTTAGACATCGGACATGGAGTGGCATTAAATTCTATGTCAAAAATAGAATCACTGCAATTCGAAAACAAAATCTAAAATAAAATTCCTTTAAAATAGTTGTTTGGTTTCTATTGACTGTTTTGTATTACTTAAAGTAGTCCCAGTAAAAAAAGATTATGTCTATGGGTCCCATTCTGAACGGCCCTGTCAAAGGGACCCACCAGGTAACAAAAACGTGTATGTGTGTGTATGTGTGTATGTATGTATGTATGTATGTGTGTGTGTGTGTGTGTGTGTGTGTGTATGTGTGTGTATATGTGTATGTGTGTATGTATGTATGTATGTGTGTGTGTGTGTGTGTGTATATATGTATGTACAGTATGTAATTTAGGGCAATACAAAAAACCATTGAATTGAGTTGAATTGAACCGGTGTGTTCCGGTGTGTTTCTGTTTCTTCCCAGACCAGACCGAGGTGGACTGCAGCCCGGGGACGGAGCACTCTGAGCAGCACAACCTCCTGGAGCAGCTTCAGTCTCGTTACCGTCAGATGGAGGAGCGCATCACGTGCCCCATCTGCATCGACAACCAGATCAAACTGGTATTTCAGTGCGGACACGCCTCCTGCATGGAGTGCAGCTCAGCGCTCAAGACCTGCCCCATCTGCAGACAGACCATCCGGGAGCGCATCCAGCTGTTCGTGTGAGACCGGACTTTGTGGGACCGGACTCTGTGGGGACTCCTGTTACATTTGACACAACGACAAACTGAGAACCACCATTTTGTACTTTTGACAGGTCTGAGTATAAAAACAGTGCGCAGCCCAACAACGTTTTCTTTAACCCTTTGGTTTTGGTATGAACTATTATCCTTCAGTCAGTGCAGAATCACAGACTCGTCATGTCCCTTTGAGAATTCTAATGCAAATCCTAAAAGCTTTGAAATGTGAAACTTCTACAGCGAGCTACATCTAAAACCAGTTTTTAGGTCAGACTGGATCCATGCCGTCAATCTCCAGGTGGCACTTTCCACTCTCTACCTTTGATGAAGTTAAGCTCAGCTGATGGCGACGATACAAACACCTCCAACGCTGCAAACAACTTTATTATTATTATATTATAACTTGATTATTAAACTCACGGAGCATCTTAAAGTCAAACAAGGATTAAAACATCCATTTCTCTAGAACCTACAGTCTCACTTTATGGCAGTGGACAAAGTACGTCTAAACCTGGGTGTAAGAAGGTGGCAGAGTCCCGCCCGCTGTCTCTGTCCTATTGTTGCTGCTTTCTCTCTGTTACCCATGATCCTTTGTGGCTGCGTGGCTCCGTTTACATGGCCTGTGCTGTGAGTGGTTTGTTAACCATCGTAATAATCAGTGTTAGTTTCTGCAGAGGGTCCTAAACCTGCAGCTCTCTTTAGTCCTTAGTCCGGCCTGACTGCAGTTTCTCTACAGCCTTTTATTTCCCTGGTCACATTTACGCTTTTAATGATATTTATTTATGTGTGAAAGGTGGTAATTAACATTTAGTTATGTTTGCTTGTTCCTACTGAAAGTCCTCTACTCTCAGGGTATCCATCCAAGCACTTGTGAGACCCGAAGGTCACAGCGGAGTCTCAGAGTCTGGGTCTCAGGGTCTGAGTCTCAGGGTCTGAGTCTCAGAGTCTGAGTCTCAGAGTCTGAGTCTCAGGGTCTGAGTCTCAGACCCTGAGACTCAGACCCTGAGACTGAGGGTCTGAGTCTCAGGGTCTGAGTCTCAGGGTCTGAGTCTCAGGGTCTGAGTCTCAGGGTCTGAGTCTCAGGGTCTGAGTCTCAGGGTCTGAGTCTCAGAGTCTGAGTCTGAGGGTCTGAGTCTCAGGGTCTGAGTCTCAGGGTCTGAGTCTCAGGGTCTGAGTCTCAAAGTCTGAGTCTCAGAGTCTGAGTCTCAGGGTCTGAGTCTCAGGGTCTGAGTCTCAGGGTCTGAGTCTCAGGGTCTGAGTCTCAGAGTCTGAGTCTCAGGGTCTGAGTCTCAGGGTCTGAGTCTCAGGGTCTGAGTCTCAGAGTCTGAGTCTGAGGGTCTGAGTCTGAGGGTCTGAGTCTCAGGGTCTGAGTCTGAGGGTCTGAGTCTCAGGGTCTGAGTCTCAGGGTCTGAGTCTGAGGGTCTGAGTCTGAGGGTCTGAGTCTGAGGGTCTGAGTCTGAGGGTCTGAGTCTCATGGTCTGAGTCTCAGGGTCTGAGTCTCAGGGTCTGAGTCTCAGAGTCTGAGTCTGAGGGTCTGAGTCTGAGGGTCTGAGTCTCAGGGTCTGAGTCTCAGGGTCTGAGTCTCAAAGTCTGAGTCTCAGAGTCTGAGTCTCAGGGTCTGAGTCTGAGGGTCTGAGTCTGAGGGTCTGAGTCTCAGGGTCTGAGTCTCAGGGTCTGAGTCTCATGGTCTGAGTCTCAGAGTCTGAGTCTGAGGGTCTGAGTCTCAGGTTCTGAGTCTCAGGGTCTGAGTCTCATGGTCTGGGGGTCTGTGGCAGAGGACTAGGTTTCCAGATTCTGCTGATGTTTCTGAGTGGCTCCTCTGGAGTTCTGGATTGTACATTTTCAACTGTTTTAGTGTTTAGTTTTCTAAAAGGGCTTATGCATATAATAATCAATCTTGAATTCTTATTTAATTAGTTTTATAAGACGTACTTCTGAGGACAGGAAGTGGTTGTTGTGTTATCCCATGTTTGGGAGCTGTATATCTGAATGTCAGGACCTGTCTCTGCCTTTGGACCGAGACAAAGGAGGGAGACTTGTTTACATTAAAGAAAGTACTTTTCATCAGTGCCAAACGCATGAGGATGTGCATGGGCATGCACACCCCACATGCACGCCCCAGATTCAACTATGTAGTCAGACCCAGCTCATCCTGAACCCAGGGCCAGTGTCCGGTCCTAATGTAGAGGCCCCTGTGCTTCAGGGCCGTGATGACATCAGAGTTCATCCATACTTCTGTTACTCTCCTGATAATGGTTTAATGTGAGTCCCTGGGTTTTTAGCAAAGGCAATAACCAATATTATTGGAGAGGGTTGAGGTCTTCTCCACCTGTAGGGGTCGCTGTTGGACAGAGAACTGTGCAGTATAAAATGTTACTCTGTGTTTGTACAGTTCTGATGTTGGCCTTACTGTCCATTCCTCTTCGTTTCATGGTTTTTCAGTTTTAATCTGTACAAAAATATTTTGCAATAAATATGAAACTGTTTTATATTTTTCTTGTTGGTCTGATATTTACTTTGTCCATAACATTGATACAGTCTGTGCAAGTGAGAAGGATTATAACATCAGGACAGAGAACAAGAGAATCAGAAATACATTGCAACAGGCCTCGGAATATCACTGAACTGGACCTAACTGGACCTAACTGGACATAACTGGACATAACTGGACCTAACTGGACCTAACTGGACCTAACTGGACCTAACTGGACCTAACTGGACCTAACTGGACATAACTGGACCTAACTGGACCTAACTGGACATAACTTAAGTAAGTTCAATCTGCCCAAAGTAAAAACAAATTATGGAAAGAATACCATCACATACAGATCCATGTGTGTTTGGAACAGTCTGCATCATGAACGAAAATTGAATTTTCGTTCATGAAATCGGAAATGAAATGAAATGAAATGAAATGAAAATGAAATGAAATGAAATTGAAATTGAAAAGACTTTTCCTAAACATTGGCGCAGTGGATGCTTAAATGTTGTAATACCTAAATGTGTATTTCATGTTTTCTTTGTCATGGATATTACATTTAAATGTTACATTTTGTACTTTTGACAGGTCTGAGTATAAAAACAGTGCGCAGCCCAACAACGTTTTCTTTAACCCTTTGGTTTTGGTATGAACTATTATCCTTCAGTCAGTGCAGAATCACAGACTCGTCATGTCCCTTTGAGAATTCTAATGCAAATCCTAAAAGCTTTGAAATGTGAAACTTCTACAGCGAGCTACATCTAAAACCAGTTTTTAGGTCAGACTGGATCCATGCCGTCAATCTCCAGGTGGCACTTTCCACTCTCTACCTTTGATGAAGTTAAGCTCAGCTGATGGCGACGATACAAACACCTCCAACGCTGCAAACAACTTTATTATTATTATATTATAACTTGATTATTAAACTCACGGAGCATCTTAAAGTCAAACAAGGATTAAAACATCCATTTCTCTAGAACCTACAGTCTCACTTTATGGCAGTGGACAAAGTACGTCTAAACCTGGGTGTAAGAAGGTGGCAGAGTCCCGCCCGCTGTCTCTGTCCTATTGTTGCTGCTTTCTCTCTGTTACCCATGATCCTTTGTGGCTGCGTGGCTCCGTTTACATGGCCTGTGCTGTGAGTGGTTTGTTAACCATCGTAATAATCAGTGTTAGTTTCTGCAGAGGGTCCTAAACCTGCAGCTCTCTTTAGTCCTTAGTCCGGCCTGACTGCAGTTTCTCTACAGCCTTTTATTTCCCTGGTCACATTTACGCTTTTAATGATATTTATTTATGTGTGAAAGGTGGTAATTAACATTTAGTTATGTTTGCTTGTTCCTACTGAAAGTCCTCTACTCTCAGGGTATCCATCCAAGCACTTGTGAGACCCGAAGGTCACAGCGGAGTCTCAGAGTCTGGGTCTCAGGGTCTGAGTCTCAGGGTCTGAGTCTCAGGGTCTGAGTCTCAGGGTCTGAGTCTCAGGGTCTGAGTCTCAGACCCTGAGACTCAGGGTCTGAGTCTCAGAGTCTGAGTCTGAGGGTCTGAGTCTCAGGGTCTGAGTCTCAGGGTCTGAGTCTCAGGGTCTGAGTCTCAGACCCTGAGACTCAGGGTCTGAGTCTCAGAGTCTGAGTCTGAGGGTCTGAGTCTCATGGTCTGAGTCTCAGGGTCTGAGTCTCAGGGTCTGAGTCTCAGGGTCTGAGTCTCAGGGTCTGAGTCTCAGGGTCTGAGTCTCAGACTCAGGGACTCAGTTTAATGTGAGTCCCTGGGTTTTTAGCAAAGGCAATAACCAATATTATTGGAGAGGGTTGAGGTCTTCTCCACCTGTAGGGGTCGCTGTTGGACAGAGAACTGTGCAGTATAAAATGTTACTCTGTGTTTGTACAGTTCTGATGTTGGCCTTACTGTCCATTCCTCTTCGTTTCATGGTTTTTCAGTTTTAATCTGTACAAAAATATTTTGCAATAAATATGAAACTGCTTTATATTTTTCTTGTTGGTCTGATATTTACTTTGTCCATAACATTGATACAGTCTGTGCAAGTGAGAAGGATTATAACATCAGGACAGAGAACAAGAGAATCAGAAATACATTGCAACAGGCCTCGGAATATCACTGAACTGGACCTAACTGGACCTAACTGGACATAACTGGACCTAACTGGACCTAACTGGACATAACTGGACCTAACTGGACCTAACTGGACATAACTTAAGTAAGTTCAATCTGCCCAAAGTAAAAACAAATTATGGAAAGAATACCATCACATACAGATCCATGTGTGTTTGGAACAGTCTGCATCATGAACGAAAATTGAAAATTTTCGTTCATGAAATCGGAAATGAAATGAAATGAAATGAAATGAAATGAAATTGAAATTGAAAAGACTTTTCCTAAACATTGGCGCAGTGGATGCTTAAATGTTGTAATACCTAAATGTGTATTTCATGTTTTCTTTGTCATGGATATTACATTTAAATGTTACATTTAAATCTTGCTGTCCACTGTTACTGAGATTGCATTCATACTAACCAGGTCCTGTGTGTGTGCGTGTGTGTGTGTGTGTGCGTGTGAAAGTGAGTGGATGTTTATGTAAGTTGAATTTTTGTTAGTATTATTTGTTTTGTTGTATTCTGTGTTCTGTTTTTGTGTTTTTAATGTAATAATTTCTGTTTCTCACATGTGACGCCAAGGAGCAAAATGTTTTTTTCAAAATGTATGTGAGACAACGACTCCAGGAAGAATAGCTGTTTTTATACAGCTAATGGAGATTGTAATAAATACAAACACAAATACTGGACGTCCCATTGGCACAAAATCCAGAACATGTATTTATAGTTACTCTCAGCTTCATACAGCTTTAGTTGACAGCAATAATCTAACCACAGGGGGGCAGCATAACACATCTGACTGAACTGAAGTCTTTTACTCTGGTCTCTCTGGTCTCTCTGCTCTCGCTCTGGTCTCTCTCTCTAGTCTCTCTCTAGTCTCTCTCTAGTCTCTCTCTGGTCTCTCTCTGGTCTCTCTCTGGTATCTCTCTGGTCTCTCTCTGGTCTCTCTCTCGTCTCCCTCTCGTCTCTCTCATTGGTCTCTCTCTGGTCTCTCTCTCTGGTCTCTCTCTGTTCTCTCTCTGTTCTCTCTCTAGTCTTTCTCCGGTCTCTCTCTGGTCTCTCTCTGGTCTCTCTCTGGTCTCTCTCTAGTCTCTCTCTGGTCTCTCTCTAGTCTCTCTCTGGCCTCTCTCTAGTCTCTCTCTGGTCTCTCTCTGGTCTCTCTCTGGTCTCTCTCTGGTCTCTCTCTGGTCTCTCTCTGTTCTCTCTCTAGTCTTTCTCCGGTCTCTCTCTGGTCTCTCTCTGGTCTCTCTCTCTGGTCTCTCTCTGGCCTCTCTCTAGTCTCTCTCTGGTCTCTCTCTGGTCTCTCTCTGGTCTCTCTCTGGTCTCTCTCTGGTCTCTCTCTGGTCTCTCTCTGTTCTCTCTCTAGTCTTTCTCCGGTCTCTCTCTGGTCTCTCTCTCTGGTCTCTCTCTAGTCTCTCTCTGGCCTCTCTCTAGTCTCTCTCTGGTCTCTCTCTGGTCTCTCTCTGGTCTCTCTCTGGTCTCTCTCTGGTCTCTCTCTGGTCTCTCTCTGGTCTCTCTCTGGTCTCTCTCTGGTCTCTCTCTGGTCTCTCTCTGGTCTCTCTCTGGTCTCTCTCTGGTCTCTCTCTGGTCTCTCTAGTCAAGTATGTGATGCTATATTTTAAGAAAACTACTTAAACTTGAGACTTAACAAGATGACAGCAATAATCTAACCACAGGGGGGCAGCATAACACATCTGACTGAACTGAAGTTATATTTATATAAACTCACACATGGACAGGTGAGGACTGTGTAAGAATATGTTATCACTGAAACGCTCCAAAGGCATTACAATAATTATGACCTCCTTGAATTCCCTTCACAGCGGAAGATGTGCCCGTAAAGGTCTTTAAAAGTCTATGTCTGCTAATATAAACAGTCTATGGTCTGCTCTGCTGGAACCATCAGCTCAGCAGGAACCATCAGCTCTGCAGGAACCATCAGCTCTGCAGGAACCATCAGCTCAGCAGGAACCATCAGCTCTGCACCAACTCACGTCCATGAAGAGAGAATGACGTCATCGTATGTAAACACAAACAAATATATTCAGACTGAGACAGAGACTGAAGTTGGTTTTTTTATACAAGGCATTTTATCATTGCACAAACCAAGAAGATATACAGTAATATATAATACCAGTAAGAGGTGGTCACAAAAGGTTGAATAAAAAGAATTTAAGAATGTCGCTGTAAAAGTGGAAATCTGAGGAGACAAAGTGAATGTTCCGCTGAAAAACAGTATAATAGATTTATTTACAAAAATTGTTTTTGTTGCTTGAATGTAGTTTTAATAAGATTATTTTACTTCATAATCTTATTAGAGGAAAAAGTCTGACAACTTTTCTTATTTAAATTAAAGGTCTCTCCCTATTTCTCTGGTCTCTCTCCGGTCTCTCTCTGGTCTCTCTCCGGTCTCTCTCTGGTCTCGCTCTGGTCTCTCTCTGGTCTCTCTCGGGTCTCTCTCTGGTCTCTCTCTGGTCTCTCTATGGTCTCTCTATGGTCTCTCTATGGTCTCTCTCTGGTCTGTCTCTCTAGTCTCTCTCTCTGGTCTCTCTCTGGTCTCTCTCTGGTCTCTCTCTGGTCTCTCTATGGTCTCTCTATGGTCTCTCTATGGTCTCTCTCTGGTCTCTCTCTCTGGTCTCTCTCTCTGGTCTCTCTCTGGTCTCTCTCTGGTCTCTCTCTGGTCTCTCTCTGGTCTCTCGATGGTCTCTCGATGGTCTCTCTCTGGTCTCTCTCTGGTCTCTCTCTGGTCTCTCTATGGTCTCTCTATGGTCTCTCTCTGGTCTCTCTCTGGTCTCTCTCTGGTCTCTCTCTGGTCTCTCTATGGTCTCTCTATGGTCTCTCTCTGGTCTCTCTCTGGTCTCTCTCTGGTCTCTCTATGGTCTCTCTATGGTCTCTCTATGGTCTCTCTATGGTCTCTCTCTGGTCTCTCTCTCTAGTCTCTCTCTCTGGTCTCTCTCTAAGAAAACATTTCTCAAAAATGTTTAATGAATAATTAAACAAAACTTGAATAAATACATGTTTTTAAACTAGAATCAAGTCGTTTGGGGCCAGTATTATTTTCATATTTGCTTCTTATATCATCATCATCATCATCATCATCATTATTATTATTATTATTATTATTATTATTATTATTATTATTATTATTATTATTATTATTATTATTATTATTATTATTATTATTATCATTATTATTATTATTATTATCATTATTATCATTATTATCATTATTATTATCATTATTATTATCATTATTATTATTATTATCATTATTATTATTATTATTATCATTATTATCATTATTATAATCATTATTATTATCATTATTATTATTATTATCATTATTATTATCATTATTATTATCATTATTATTGTTATCATTATTATTATTATTATTATTATTATGATCATTATGATCATTATTATCATTATTGTTATTATTATTATCATTATTATCATTATTATTATTATTATCATTATCATTATTATCATTATTATCATTATTATCATTATTATTATTATTATTATCATTATTATCATTATTATTATCATTATTATTATTATTATCATCATTATTAAGTCGTATTTTACTTAATTTAATATATTTTGTTGTATTTTTAAGATTTTTTTCCCGTTGCTTTGATGATTCACACAGAGATCCACAAACAAGTTTAAAATTAAAAAAATATTAAAACAGATTTTATTTGTTAAAAAAACGTGGTTAATTCTATTTTTGTCGCTGGTTCCATTAAGCTACAGTTCATGGTCTAGTACTGAGACATTGGAATAAATTGGCACAAACCAGAAATGCAGGGTTCGGTGTGTGTTGATAGTATCACCTCACAGATGTTGTACCATCAACAAGCTGCAGAGGTGCATTGTGGGATACGTACAGTGGGAGGAGGAGGTGCTGCTCTTTCATTGTTTTGGTAAAAGCTCAGCGTTCCTTCATGGTTCGTCTTTCTCAAACCAGACACACACAGATGTCGTCACAACAGAAGCCCTGGGCAAGTCCACGACACACCATCAAGGTACCAGACACACCATCAAAGTAGTCCACGACACACCATCAAGGTACAAGACACACCATCAAAGTAGTCCACGACACACCATCAAGGTACCAGACACACCATCAAAGTAGTCCACGACACACCATCAAGGTACAAGACACACCATCAAAGTAGTCCACGACACACCATCAAAGTCAATGACACACCATCAAAGTCCACGACACACCATCAAGGTACCAGACACACCATCAAAGTAGTCCACGACACACCATCAAGGTACAAGACACACCATCAAAGTAGTCCACGACACACCATCAAGGTACCAGACACACCATCAAAGTAGTCCACGACACACCATCAAGGTACAAGACACACCATCAAAGTAGTGCACGACACACCATCGAGGTACCAGACACACCATCAAAGTAGTCCACGACACACCATCAAAGTCAATGACACACCATCAAAGTCCACGACACACCATCAAGGTACCAGACACACCATCAAAGTCAATGACACACCATCAAAGTAGTGCACGACACACCATCAAGGTACAAGACACACCATCAAAGTAGTCCACGACACACCATCAAGGTACAAGACACACCATCAAAGTAGTGCACGACACACCATCGAGGTACCAGACACACCATCAAAGTAGTCCACGACACACCATCAAAGTCAATGACACACCATCAAAGTCCACGACACACCATCAAGGTACCAGACACACCATCAAAGTCAATGACACACCATCAAAGTAGTGCACGACACACCATCAAGGTACAAGACACACCATCAAAGTAGTCCACGACACACCATCAAGGTACAAGACACACCATCAAAGTAGTGCACGACACACCATCGAGGTACCAGACACACCATCAAAGTAGTGCACGACACACCATCGAGGTACCAGACACACCATCAAAGTAGTCCACGACACACCATCAAAGTCAATGACACACCATCAAAGTCCACGACACACCATCAAGGTACCAGACACACCATCAAAGTCAATGACACACCATCAAAGTAGTGCACGACACACCATCAAGGTACAAGACACACCATCAAAGTAGTCCACGACACACCATCAAGGTACAAGACACACCATCAAAGTAGTGCACGACACACCATCGAGGTACCAGACACACCATCAAAGTAGTCCACGACACACCATCAAAGTCAATGACACACCATCAAAGTCCACGACACACCATCAAGGTACCAGACACACCATCAAAGTCAATGACACACCATCAAAGTAGTGCACGACACACCATCAAGGTACAAGACACACCATCAAAGTAGTCCACGACACACCATCAAGGTACAAGACACACCATCAAAGTAGTGCACGACACACCATCGAGGTACCAGACACACCATCAAAGTAGTCCACGACACACCATCAAAGTCAATGACACACCATCAAAGTCCACGACACACCATCAAGGTACCAGACACACCATCAAAGTCAATGACACACCATCAAAGTAGTGCACGACACACCATCAAGGTACAAGACACACCATCAAAGTAGTCCACGACACACCATCAAGGTACAAGACACACCATCAAAGTAGTGCACGACACACCATCGAGGTACCAGACACACCATCAAAGTAGTCCACGACACACCATCAAAGTCAATGACACACCATCAAAGTCCACGACACACCATCAAGGTACCAGACACACCATCAAAGTCAATGACACACCATCAAAGTAGTGCACGACACACCATCAAGGTACAAGACACACCATCAAAGTAGTCCACGACACACCATCAAGGTACAAGACACACCATCAAAGTAGTGCACGACACACCATCGAGGTACCAGACACACCATCAAAGTAGTCCACGACACACCATCAAAGTCAATGACACACCATCAAAGTCCACGACACACCATCAAGGTACCAGACACACCATCAAAGTCAATGACACACCATCAAAGTAGTGCACGACACACCATCAAGGTACAAGACACACCATCAAAGTAGTCCACGACACACCATCAAGGTACAAGACACACCATCAAAGTAGTGCACGACACACCATCGAGGTACCAGACACACCATCAAAGTAGTCCACGACACACCATCAAAGTCAATGACACACCATCAAAGTCCACGACACACCATCAAGGTACCAGACACACCATCAAAGTCAATGACACACCATCAAAGTAGTGCACGACACACCATCAAGGTACAAGACACACCATCAAAGTAGTCCACGACACACCATCAAGGTACAAGACACACCATCAAAGTAGTGCACGACACACCATCGAGGTACCAGACACACCATCAAAGTAGTCCACGACACACCATCAAAGTCAATGACACACCATCAAAGTCCACGACACACCATCAAGGTACCAGACACACCATCAAAGTCAATGACACACCATCAAAGTAGTGCACGACACACCATCAAGGTACAAGACACACCATCAAAGTAGTCCACGACACACCATCAAGGTACAAGACACACCATCAAAGTAGTGCACGACACACCATCGAGGTACCAGACACACCATCAAAGTAGTCCACGACACACCATCAAAGTCAATGACACACCATCAAAGTCCACGACACACCATCAAGGTACCAGACACACCATCAAAGTCAATGACACACCATCAAAGTAGTGCACGACACACCATCAAGGTACAAGACACACCATCAAAGTAGTCCACGACACACCATCAAGGTACAAGACACACCATCAAAGTAGTGCACGACACACCATCGAGGTACCAGACACACCATCAAAGTAGTCCACGACACACCATCAAAGTCAATGACACACCATCAAAGTCCACGACACACCATCAAGGTACCAGACACACCATCAAAGTCAATGACACACCATCAAAGTAGTGCACGACACACCATCAAGGTACAAGACACACCATCAAAGTAGTCCACGACACACCATCAAGGTACAAGACACACCATCAAAGTAGTGCACGACACACCATCGAGGTACCAGACACACCATCAAAGTAGTCCACGACACACCATCAAAGTCAATGACACACCATCAAAGTCCACGACACACCATCAAGGTACCAGACACACCATCAAAGTCAATGACACACCATCAAAGTAGTGCACGACACACCATCAAGGTACAAGACACACCATCAAAGTAGTCCACGACACACCATCAAGGTACAAGACACACCATCAAAGTAGTGCACGACACACCATCGAGGTACCAGACACACCATCAAAGTAGTCCACGACACACCATCAAAGTCAATGACACACCATCAAAGTCCACGACACACCATCAAGGTACCAGACACACCATCAAAGTCCACGACACACCCTCAATGTCCACGACACACCATCAAAGTCCACGACACACCATCAAAGTCCACGACACACCATCAAAGTCCACGACACACCATCAAGATCTTTCTCAAAAACATTATGAAAAGTACTTTTGAAGGTGGTGTGTCCTCTGCAGGACTCCAGCAATTAGAAAGTCGAATAAAGACAATACGATACGAGACGAGACATGACGAGACCAGATATGACGAGACGAGACATGACGAGACCAGATATGACGAGACCAGATATGACGAGACGAGACATGACGAGACCAGATATGACGAGATGAGACATGACGAGACCAGATATGACGAGACGAGACATGACGAGACCAGATATGACGAGACCAGATATGACAAGACTAAATATGTTGAGACGAGACGGAATGAGACTAGCCTGGTTGGTGGGAGGGGCTAACTCCTTTTGCAGATTGAAACCATTGGATCTGAGTTTACCGTGATGTATGCAGTGCGCCCGAGTCTGTCATTAGCATTTAGCATTTAGCCTAGCTTTAGCCATCTCCTTTGTCGCTAACAGAGGCCGTGGGAAGTAGCGCCACAATTTTTCCAGACATTACATTTGCTAAACATTCTTCTTGCTCCGGCTTCAGTTTCTTGATAGAACCAGACCAGAATACTTTACTATCGCATTCTTCGCCAAACTCCAACCTGCCCGTTCGACGCAAACTCTTGACATCACCCACATCTAACTACAACACCCGCCTCCCGTGCTCTCTGATTGGTCGGTCGAAATTCAACCGATTGTAATCACAAACACAGGGACCAGACCCAGACGTTACATGCAGGACATGATGACTGAGCGGAGAGTACGGATGGATAAGACCAGGCTAGAATGAGACTAGACAAGACTAGATGAGAGTAGATATGTTGAGACGAGATGAGACGAGATATTCCTTTATTGTCTCCCATAGGATAAATGTGTCTGTGGACAGGGGTTCACATGCTTTACACCACAGACATATGAGTTTGGTTCTAAAAGGGCAGAGGGCGGTTCTTTCCTGACATTTGGGAAAACCTTTGAAAATACAGGGAACGATCCTAAACGGCATGAGTAAAGATGTAGGTTTATTATAAAAGCTCTGGGATGGTAAACTCCCTACAGACAGACCCGCGCTGTAGCCCGCTTGTTTAACACCCGACTCTCGAAGCCCCGCCCCTGGTTTAGGATTTGGACTGAAGGGGCTCATTATAGATGCCACAGCCCATATGCGCAGACAGATGGGTGAAGTGGATGGGAAACACGTTCATTAAGCTTCGACACGCCCACCGGGGCTTTGGAGGAGCCCAGGTGCCATGGAGCTTCTGAGAGAGAAGTGAGAAGACAAACTGTTTAACTACGGCCGTATTAAAAGTAGAATCTTTTTTTTTTTTTTTTGTGAATATATGTCTAAATCTTCGAGTGTGATATGTATGTATTCTCATTGTCACCTGTATGTATGTATATAGGTTTACATATGTTTATTTGTTACTTTTTATCTTAGTTTATTTTATTTTTATTTTATTTTTCCTTTGCTCTTTGTTATCTTATTATTTATTATTTTTATTTTATTATTATTGTATTTTTATTTCTATTTTTTTTTTTTTTTTTTTTTTTTTTTATCCCCGATCCCCTCCCCTTCCCCCCCCCCCATGATAAAACACAATAAATATCTCAGTCATAAAAAAAAGTAGAATCTGTGTAGAACTCATGTTTACAACAGACTAGGGCCTGAGTGGACGGAGACGGCGCCAAGCAATTAGCAAAACAAACTATATGTATCCATGGATCTATAATAATACCTGGATTGAGTAGCTTATAGCTGTCCCACCCATGGGCACAGGGGGCGCTGTGGTACTGCAGACTAAACAAGACTAAATTCACATGGGCTACATAGATAAAAGTCCCATAGAACCTCAGCTGACAGAGAACCTGACAGAGAACCTACTGCTTTTACAAAGGTCCTATTTTGTGGAGGTTTTAGTGTTCCTTGTCGTCCTGAACTTTTTTTCTTCTTAAATCCTTCAGTTTTCTTTAGATCTACACTTTAATGCAACAAACTCTGCTTGTTCGTCTCCCGCTCTAGCTCTGTTCTGATTGGTCAGGACGCTGCTCTCTTTGCTCGTCCATTGCGCAGAACCGGGAGGACCAGACAATTCCCAAATATGGGCGAGTTCTGCTAATCTTTCAGTCCCCACGGCGACGCATGCGCTACTGAGCACAAGCCACTGATTTGAACAGGCCGCCATCTTGGATCACTTAGCATTAGCACACGTAGCATTAGCCGACACGCCGCCATTGTTGTTAACGTTCTACTGTGTCCAAACGTCCGTGGGGGAAGTGCCAAGGTCAGAGCAGCCGTTTTCACCTGAAACACCGTCTCCATGGAAACAAAAGGACAAACTGATACCAACTCTAACGTTTTAGCGTCGCAGCGTCTCCGTGGAAACACCACCTCATGGACCTGGAGTAGATTCACTGTAAATTATTCTTTAGATTATTTTTACTTTCCTCCATTCTGCTCTGGCACCAGGATATATTTATGACATTTTAACCCCTATGAGCCCTTCCCCCGCAGCCTTAGGTCCCCGGGCAGGTGCCTGTTGAATAATCTGTCTGTCTGTGTGTGTGTGTGTGTGTGTGTGTGTCTGTGTGTCTCTGTCTGTGTGTGTGTGTGTGTGTGTCTGTGTGTCTCTGTCTGTGTGTGTGTGTGTGTCTGTCTGTCTGTGTGTGTGTGTGTCTGTCTGTGTGTGTGTGTGTGTCTGTCTGTGTGTGTGTGTGTGTCTGTCTGTGTGTGTGTGTCTGTCTGTGTGTGTGTGTCTGTCTGTCTGTGTGTGTGTGTTTGTCTGTGTCTGTCTGTGTGCGTCTCTGTCTCTGTCTGTGTGTGTGTGTGTGTGTGTCCCATCAGAACCATGACAATCCTATATACAGTACCTTGCGAAAGCATTTTGCCACATTTCAGGCTTCAAACATAAAGATATACAATTTTTTGTTTGTGTGTCAAGAATCAACAACAAGTGGGACACAATCGTGAAGTGGAACGAAATTTATTGGATAATTTAAACTTTTTTAAACAAACAAAAAACTGAAAAGTGGGGCGTGCAATATTATTCGGCCCCTTGCGCTAATACTTTGTAGCGCCACCTTTTGCTGCAATTACAGCTGCAAGTCGCTTGGGGTATGTCTCTATCAGTTTTGCACATCGAGAGACTGGAATTCTTGCCCATTCTTCCTTGCAAAACAGTTCGAGCTCAGTGAGGTTGGATGGAGAGCGTTTATGAACAGGTTTCAGGTCTGGACTTTGACTTGGCCATTCTAACACCTGGATACGTCTATTTGTGAACCATTCCATTGTAGATTTGGCTTTATGTTTTGGATCATTGTCCTGTTGGAAGATAAATCTCCGTCCCAGTCTCAGGTCTTTTGCAGACTCCAACAGGTTTTCTTCCAGAATGGTCCTGTATTTGGCTCCATCCATCTTCCCATCAATTTTAGCCATCTTCCCTGTCCCTGCTGAAGAAAAGCAGGCTCAAACCATGATGCTGCCACCACCATGTTTGACAGTGGGGATGGTGTGTTCAGGGTGATGAGCTGTGTTGCTTTTACGCCAAACATATCGTTTTGCATTGTGGCCAAAAAGTTCGATCTGACCAGAGCACCTTCTTCCACATGTTTGGCGTGTCTCCCGGGTAGCTTGTGGCAAACTTTAAACGAGACTTTTTATGGATATCTTTGAGAAATGGCTTTCTTCTTGCCACTCTTCCATAAAGGCCAGATTTGTGCAGTGCACGACTGATTGTTGTCCTATGGACAGACTCTCCCACCTCAGCTGTAGTTATCTGCACTTCATCCAGAGTGATCATGGGCCTCTTGGCTGCATCTCTGATCAGTCTTCTCCTTGTTTGAGATGAAAGTTTGGAGGGACGGCCGGGTCTTGGTAGATTTGCAGTGGTCTGATACTCCTTCCATTTCAATATAATTGCTTGCACAGTGCTCCTTGAGATGTTTAAAGCTTGGGAAATCTTTTTGTATCCAAATCCGGCTTTAAACTTCTCCACAACAGTATCTCGGACCTGCCTGGTGTGTTCCTTTGTCTTCATGGTTCTCTCTGCGCTTTAAACAGAACCCTGAGACTATCAAAGAGCAGGTGCATTTATACGGAGACTTGATTACACACAGGTGCATTCTATTTATCATCATCAGTCATTTAGGACAACATTGGATCATTCAAAGATCCTCACTGAACTTCTGGACTGAGTTTGCTGCACTGAAAGTAAAGGGGCCCAATAATACTGCACGCCCCACTTTTCAGTTTTTTATTTGTTAAAAAAGTTTAAATTATCCAATAAAGTTCGTTCCACTTCACGATTGTGTCCCACTTGTTGTTGATTCATGACAAAAAATTAAAATTGTATATCTTTATGTTTGAAGCCTGAAATGTGGCGAAATGTTGAAAGGTTCAAGGGGGCCAAATACTTTCGCAAGGCACTGTATATTATATTCTTCCAAACCCTCGGACGTTTCCATCTGATGTCGTCTCTGAAACGTTGGGATCATTTCCTGTCGATGCAAAACTATTTGAATTGTAAATGTGTGAGCTCTGCACGTTTCCATGGGGACGAGTTTGAACGTAACACCAGTGACATCATCCTCTTCTCTACGACACTTCGACCCTAACGTTTAGTTCAACAAGATTTTTATAATTACATGAATGAGTTATTTGTTCAAGTTCACATCATGGGTTTGATAAAAGGACATGAGGCGATTGTGAAAGAAAAACATAACATTTTGGTCAGATTTATTCACTAAAAACAACAGAAATGATGCTTTTTTTTAAACTTTTTGTTTCTTGAATGTAGTTTGTCAAAAGATTATTTTACTAGTTTTAAAATACTTTATAAACTTATTAGAGAAAAAAGTCTGAGCTGTACGTTCTTGTTTAGATAAAATAAGTTTGTGATGCAATATATAAGAACGCATTTCTCAAAAAAGTAAAGTAAAAGTAAATAATACTTAAAATGTATGTTTTTAAACTAGAATCAAGACGTTTGGGGCTAGTATTTAATCATTTTCAGACATCTTAATCAATTTTTCTTTGTTCCGTTGACGGATCATTTCTTTTATTGATATTTAAAGCAGCTTTTTCAAATAAATATCTACATTTTTTTTATATTTTCAGGGTTTTATTTTTCCAAAAATGCATAATTGTGAAAATAATCACTTTGGTCGGGAATACAACATTTACAATTACAATTATGTAACTTTTTGACCCTATTTGATTCTTCTTTTTTCTCTATAAACATCTCTGTCACTTCTGGTTAAACATAAAACAGTTATATTCATGTTTACAATTTTTAGTTTTGTATTTAAACATTTACAGTCTGCAAGTCTGTGTTTGTTTGTTATGGTTATTACAACCACACTTTCTGTTTGGATTCACTTCTGTAAAAAGGCAGATGTTATTTTGCTGTTGGAGGATTCTGATTTGCCTCGAATGCAAATCCCAACTGAATCCCAGAGCAGCCGGAGCCAGAGCCAGAGCAGCCGGAGCCAGAGCCAGAGCAGCCGGAGCCAGAGCCAGAGCAGCCGGAGCCAGAGCCAGAGCAGTCGGAGCCGGAGCCAGAGCAGCCGGAGCCAGAGCCAGAGCAGCCGGAGCCAGAGCCAGAGCAGCCGGAGCCAGAGCCAGGGCAGTCGGAGCCAGAGCCAGAGCAGCCGGAGCCAGAGCCAGAGCAGCCGGAGCCAGGGCAGTCGGAGCCGGAGCCAGAGCAGCCGGAGCCAGAGCAGCCGGAGCCAGAGCAGCCGGAGCCAGAGCCAGAGCAGCCGGAGCCAGAGCCAGAGCAGCCGGAGCCAGAGCCAGAGCAGCCGGAGCCAGAGCAGCCGGAGCCAGAGCCAGAGCAGCCGGAGCCAGAGCCAGAGCAGCCGGAGCCAGAGCCAGAGCAGCCGGAGTCAGAGCCAGAGCAGCCGGAGCCAGAGCAGCCGGAGCCAGAGCCAGAGCAGCCGGAGCCAGAGCCAGAGCAGCCGGAGCCAGAGCCAGAGCAGCCGGAGCCAGAGCCAGAGCAGTCGGAGCCGGAGCCAGAGCAGCCGGAGCCAGAGCCAGAGCAGTCGGAGCCAGAGCCAGAGCAGCCGGAGTCAGAGCCAGAGCAGCCGGAGTCAGAGCCAGAGCAGCCGGAGCCAGAGCCAGAGCAGCCGGAGCCAGAGCCAGAGCAGCCGGAGCCAGAGCCAGAGCAGCCGGAGCCAGAGCCAGAGCAGCCGGAGCCAGAGCCAGAGCAGCCGGAGCCAGAGCCAGAGCAGTCGGAGCCAGAGCCAGAGCAGCCGGAGCCAGAGCCAGAGCAGCCAGAGCCAGAGCAGCCGGAGCCAGAGCCAGAGCAGCCGGAGCCAGAGCCAGAGCAGCCGGAGCCAGAGCCAGAGCAGTCGGAGCCAGAGCCAGAGCAGCCGGAGCCAGAGCCAGAGCAGCCAGAGCCAGAGCAGCCAGAGCCAGAGCAGCCGGAGCCAGAGCCAGAGCAGCCGGAGCCAGAGCCAGAGCAGCCGGAGCCAGAGCCAGAGCAGTCGGAGCCGGAGCCAGAGCAGCCGGAGCCAGAGCCAGAGCAGCCGGAGCCGGAGCCAGAGCAGCCGGAGCCAGAGCCAGAGCAGCCGGAGCCAGAGCCAGAGCAGTCGGAGCCAGAGCCAGAGCAGCCGGAGCCAGAGCCAGAGCAGCCGGAGCCAGAGCCAGAGCAGCCGGAGCCAGAGCCAGAGCAGTCGGAGCCAGAGCCAGAGCAGCCGGAGCCAGAGCCAGAGCAGCCAGAGCCAGAGCAGCCGGAGCCAGAGCCAGAGCAGCCGGAACCAGAGCCAGAGCAGCCGGAGCCAGAGCCAGAGCAGTCGGAGCCGGAGCCAGAGCAGCCGGAGCCAGAGCCAGAGCAGCCGGAGCCGGAGCCAGAGCAGCCGGAGCCAGAGCCAGAGCAGCCGGAGCCAGAGCCAGAGCAGCCGGAGCCAGAGCCAGAGCAGCCGGAGCCAGAGCCAGAGCAGCCGGAGCCAGAGCAGTCGGAGCCGGAGCCAGAGCAGCCGGAGCCAGAGCCAGAGCAGCCGGAGCCAGAGCCAGAGCAGCCGGAGCCAGAGCCAGAGCAGTCGGAGCCAGAGCAGTCGGAGCCGGAGCCAGAGCAGCCGGAGCCAGAGCAGCCGGAGCCAGAGCCAGAGCAGCCGGAGCCAGAGCAGCCGGAGCCAGAGCCAGAGCAGTCGGAGCCGGAGCCAGAGCAGCCGGAGCCAGAGCCAGAGCAGCCGGAGCCAGAGCCAGAGCAGCCAGAGCCAGAGCAGCCGGAGCCAGAGCCAGAGCAGCCGGGGCCAGAGCCAGAGCAGCCGGAGCCAGAGCCAGAGCAGTCGGAGCCGGAGCCAGAGCAGCCGGAGCCAGAGCCAGAGCAGCCGGAGCCAGAGCCAGAGCAGCCGGAGCCAGAGCCAGAGCAGCCGGAGCCAGAGCCAGAGCAGTCGGAGCCAGAGCCAGAGCAGCCGGAGCCAGAGCCAGAGCAGCCAGAGCCAGAGCAGCCGGAGCCAGAGCCAGAGCAGCCGGAGCCAGAGCCAGAGCAGTCGGAGCCAGAGCCAGAGCAGCCGGAGCCGTAGCCAGGGCAGGTGTGGCTCTTCCCAGTCTAAATATAAAGTTTGATATAAAAGCAGTCGTGATGGTTCAGAAGCCTAAACTACTGACTGTGATGGCGCTAAATCGTTCTAAGATTAAGATTAAGATTAAGATTAAGATCAAGATCCCACACAGCTCAAGAGAAGAGAACAATAACTACGTACTATTTAAAATAACATCTCTGGCTCTAGCATCAAAGAAACAGGCATAAAATCTCTATCTTTAACATAATAAAGAAGTATAAAATCTCTACAGCATGTTAGCATCTGTACATGTTAGCATCTGTACATGTTAGCATCTGTACATGTTAGCATCTGTACATGTTAGCATCTGTACATGTTAGCATCTGTACATGTTAGCATCTGTACATGTTAGCATCTGTACATGTTAGCATCTGTACATGTTAGCATCTGTACATGTTAGCATCTGCACATGTTAGCATCTGTACATGTTAGCATCTGTACATGTTAGCATCTGTACATGTTAGCATCTGTACATGTTAGCATCTGTACATGTTAGCATCTGTACATGTTAGCATCTGTACATGTTAGCATCTGTGCATGTTAGCATCTGTACATGTTAGCAGCAGTATGTTAGCATCTGCACATGTTAGCATCTGTACATGTTAGCATCTGTACATGTTAGCATCTGTACATGTTAGCAGCAGTATGTTAGCATCTGTACATGTTAGCATCTGCACATGTTAGCATCTGTACATGTTAGCATCTGTGCATGTTAGCATCTGTGCATGTTAGCATCTGTACATGTTAGCATCTGTACATGTTAGCATCTGTACATGTTAGCATCTGTACATGTTAGCATCTGTGCATGTTAGCATCTGTACATGTTAGCAGCAGTATGTTAGCATCTGCACATGTTAGCATCTGTACATGTTAGCATCTGTACATGTTAGCATCTGTACATGTTAGCAGCAGTATGTTAGCATCTGTACATGTTAGCAGCAGCATGTTAGCATCTGTACATGTTAGCAGCAGTATGTTAGCATCTGTACATGTTAGCATCTGTACATGTTAGCATCTGTACATGTTAGCATCTGTGCATGTTAGCATCTGTACATGTTAGCAGCAGTATGTTAGCATCTGTACATGTTAGCATCTGTACATGTTAGCATCTGTGCATGTTAGCAGCAGTATGTTAGCATCTGTACATGTTAGCAGCAGTATGTTAGCATCTGTACATGTTAGCATCTGTACATGTTAGCATCTGTACATGTTAGCATCTGTACATGTTAGCATCTGTGCATGTTAGCATCTGTACATGTTAGCAGCAGTATGTTAGCATCTGTACATGTTAGCAGCAGCATGTTAGCATCTGTACATGTTAGCAGCAGTATGTTAGCATCTGTACATGTTAGCATCTGTACATGTTAGCATCTGTACATGTTAGCATCTGTACATGTTAGCAGCAGTATGTTAGCATCTGTACATGTTAGCAGCAGCATGTTAGCATCTGTACATGTTAGCAGCAGTATGTTAGCATCTGTACATGTTAGCAGCAGCATGTTAGCATCTGTACATGTTAGCAGCAGTATGTTAGCATCTGTACATGTTAGCATCTGTACATGTTAGCAGCAGTATGTTAGCATCTGTACATGTTAGCAGCAGTATGTTAGCATCTGTACATGTTAGCAGCAGCATGTTAGCATCTGTACATGTTAGCATCTGTACATGTTAGCAGCAGTATGTTAGCATCTGTACATGTTAGCAGCAGCATGTTAGCATCTGTACATGTTAGCAGCAGTATGTTAGCATCTGTACATGTTAGCAGCAGTATGTTAGCATCTGTACATGTTAGCATCTGTACATGTTAGCAGCAGTATGTTAGCATCTGTACATGTTAGCATCTGTACATGTTAGCAGCAGCATGTTAGCATCTGTACATGTTAGCAGCAGTATGTTAGCATCTGTACATGTTAGCACCTGTACATGTTAGCATCTGTACATGTTAGCAGCAGTATGTTAGCATCTGTACATGTTAGCATCAGTACATGTTAGCATCTGTACATGTTAGCATCTGTACATGTTAGCATCTGTACATGTTAGCAGCAGTATGTTAGCATCTGTACATGTTAGCAGCAGTATGTTAGCATCTGTACATGTTAGCAGCAGTATGTTAGCATCTGTACATGTTAGCAGCAGTATGTTAGCATCTGTACATGTTAGCAGCAGTATGTTAGCATCTGTACATGTTAGCATCTGTACATGTTAGCATCTGTACATGTTAGCAGCAGTATGTTAGCATCTGTACATGTTAGCAGCAGCATGTTAGCATCTGTACATGTTAGCAGCAGTATGTTAGCATCTGTACATGTTAGCATCTGTACATGTTAGCAGCAGTATGTTAGCATCTGTACATGTTAGCAGCAGTATGTTAGCATCTGTACATGTTAGCATCTGTACATGTTAGCACCTGTACATGTTAGCAGCAGTATGTTAGCATCTGTACATGTTAGCAGCAGTATGTTAGCATCTGTACATGTTAGCAGCAGTATGTTAGCATCTGTACATGTTAGCATCTGTACATGTTAGCAGCAGTATGTTAGCATCTGTACATGTTAGCAGCAGTATGTTAGCATCTGTACATGTTAGCAGCAGTATGTTAGCATCTGTACATGTTAGCATCTGTACATGTTAGCAGCAGCATGTTAGCATCTGTACATGTTAGCAGCAGTATGTTAGCATCTGTACATGTTAGCATCTGTACATGTTAGCAGCAGTATGTTAGCATCTGTACATGTTAGCATCTGTACATGTTAGCATCTGTACATGTTAGCATCTGTACATGTTAGCATCTGTACATGTTAGCAGCAGCATGTTAGCATCTGTACATGTTAGCAGCAGTATGTTAGCATCTGTACATGTTAGCATCTGTACATGTTAGCAGCAGTATGTTAGCATCTGTACATGTTAGCAGCAGTATGTTAGCATCTGTACATGTTAGCATCTGTACATGTAGCATGTTAGCATCTGTACATGTTAGCATCTGTACATGTTAGCAGCAGTATGTTAGCATCTGTACATGTTAGCAGCAGTATGTTAGCATCTGTACATGTTAGCATCTGTACATGTTAGCAGCAGTATGTTAGCATCTGTACATGTTAGCAGCAGTATGTTAGCATCTGTACATGTTAGCAGCAGTTGTATCATCTGTACATGTTAGCAGCAGTATGTTAGCATCTGTACATGTTAGCATCTGTACATGTTAGCATCAGTACATGTTAGCATCTGTACATGTTAGCAGCAGTATGTTAGCATCTGTACATGCTAGCATCTGTACATGTTAGCATCTGTACATGTTAGCATCTGTACATGTTAGCAGCAGTATGTTAGCATCTGTACATGTTAGCAGCAGTATGTTAGCATCTGTACATGTTAGCAGCAGTATGTTAGCATCTGTACATGTTAGCAGCAGTATGTTAGCATCTGTACATGTTAGCATCTGTACATGTTAGCAGCAGTATGTTAGCATCTGTACATGTTAGCATCTGTACATGTTAGCAGCAGTACATGTTAGCATCTGTACATGTTAGCAGCAGTATGTTAGCATCTGTACATGTTAGCAGCAGTATGTTAGCATCTGTACATGTTAGCAGCAGTATGTTAGCATCTGTACATGTTAGCAGCAGTATGTTAGCATCTGTACATGTTAGCATCTGTACATGTTAGCATCTGTACATGTTAGCATCTGTACATGTTAGCAGCAGTATGTTAGCATCTGTACATGTTAGCATCTGTACATGTTAGCATCAGTACATGTTAGCATCTGTACATGTTAGCAGCAGTATGTTAGCATCTGTACATGTTAGCAGCAGTATGTTAGCATCTGTACATGTTAGCATCAGTACATGTTAGCATCTGTACATGTTAGCATCTGTACATGTTAGCAGCAGTATGTTAGCATCTGTACATGTTAGCAGCAGTATGTTAGCATCTGTACATGTTAGCAGCAGTATGTTAGCATCTGTACATGTTAGCAGCAGTATGTTAGCATCTGTACATGTTAGCAGCAGTATGTTAGCATCTGTACATGTTAGCATCTGTACATGTTAGCATCTGTACATGTTAGCAGCAGTATGTTAGCATCTGTACATGTTAGCATCTGTACATGTTAGCATCAGTACATGTTAGCATCTGTACATGTTAGCAGCAGTATGTTAGCATCTGTACATGTTAGCAGCAGTATGTTAGCATCTGTACATGTTAGCAGCAGTATGTTAGCATCTGTACATGTTAGCATCTGTACATGTTAGCAGCAGTATGTTAGCATCTGTACATGTTAGCAGCAGTATGTTAGCATCTGTACATGTTAGCAGCAGTATGTTAGCATCTGTACATGTTAGCATCTGTACATGTTAGCATCTGTACATGTTAGCAGCAGTATGTTAGCATCTGTACATGTTAGCAGCAGTATGTTAGCATCTGTACATGTTAGCAGCAGTATGTTAGCATCTGTACATGTTAGCAGCAGTATGTTAGCATCTGTACATGTTAGCATCAGTATGTTAGCATCTGTACATGTTAGCAGCAGTATGTTAGCATCTGTACATGTTAGCAGCAGTATGTTAGCATCTGTACATGTTAGCATCTGTACATGTTAGCAGCAGTATGTTAGCATCTGTACATGTTAGCAGCAGTATGTTAGCATCTGTACATGTTAGCAGCAGTATGTTAGCATCTGTACATGTTAGCATCTGTACATGTTAGCATCTGTACATGTTAGCAGCAGTATGTTAGCATCTGTACATGTTAGCAGCAGTATGTTAGCATCTGTACATGTTAGCAGCAGTATGTTAGCATCTGTACATGTTAGCAGCAGTATGTTAGCATCTGTACATGTTAGCAGCAGTATGTTAGCATCTGTACATGTTAGCAGCAGTATGTTAGCATCTGTACATGTTAGCATCTGTACATGTTAGCATCTGTACATGTTAGCATCTGTACATGTTAGCAGCAGTATGTTAGCATCTGTACATGTTAGCATCTGTACATGTTAGCATCTGTACATGTTAGCAGCAGTATGTTAGCATCTGTACATGTTAGCATCTGTACATGTTAGCAGCAGTATGTTAGCATCTGTACATGTTAGCAGCAGTATGTTAGCATCTGTACATGTTAGCAGCAGTATGTTAGCATCTGTACATGTTAGCAGCAGTATGTTAGCATCTGTACATGTTAGCATCTGTACATGTTAGCATCTGTACATGTTAGCAGCAGTATGTTAGCATCTGTACATGTTAGCATCTGTACATGTTAGCATCTGTACATGTTAGCAGCAGTATGTTAGCATCTGTACATGTTAGCATCTGTATGTTAGCATCTGTACATGTTAGCAGCAGTATGTTAGCATCTGTACATGTTAGCAGCAGTATGTTAGCATCTGTACATGTTAGCAGCAGTATGTTAGCATCTGTACATGTTAGCATCTGTACATGTTAGCAGCAGTATGTTAGCATCTGTACATGTTAGCAGCAGTATGTTAGCATCTGTACATGTTAGCATCTGTACATGTTAGCATCTGTACATGTTAGCATCTGTACATGTTAGCAGCAGTATGTTAGCATCTGTACATGTTAGCATCTGTACATGTTAGCAGCAGTATGTTAGCATCTGTACATGTTAGCAGCAGTATGTTAGCATCTGTACATGTTAGCAGCAGTATGTTAGCATCTGTACATGTTAGCACCAGTATGTTAGCATCTGTACATGTTAGCATCTGTACATGTTAGCATCTGTACATGTTAGCACCAGTATGTTAGCATCTGTACATGTTAGCACCAGTATGTTAGCATCTGTACATGTTAGCAGCAGTATGTTAGCATCTGTACATGTTAGCATCTGTACATGTTAGCAGCAGTATGTTAGCATCTGTACATGTTAGCAGCAGTATGTTAGCATCTGTACATGTTAGCATCTGTACATGTTAGCAGCAGTATGTTAGCATCTGTACATGTTAGCAGCAGTATGTTAGCATCTGTACATGTTAGCAGCAGTATGTTAGCATCTGTACATGTTAGCATCTGTACATGTTAGCAGCAGTATGTTAGCATCTGTACATGTTAGCAGCAGTATGTTAGCATCTGTACATGCTAGCATCTGTACATGTTAGCATCTGTACATGTTAGCATCTGTACATGTTAGCAGCAGTATGTTAGCATCTGTACATGTTAGCATCTGTACATGTTAGCAGCAGTATGTTAGCATCTGTACATGTTAGCATCTGTACATGTTAGCAGCAGTATGTTAGCATCTGTACATGTTAGCATCTGTACATGTTAGCATCTGTACATGTTAGCATCTGTACATGTTAGCAGCAGTATGTTAGCATCTGTACATGTTAGCAGCAGTATGTTAGCATCTGTACATGTTAGCATCTGTACATGTTAGCAGCAGTATGTTAGCATCTGTACATGTTAGCAGCAGTATGTTAGCATCTGTACATGTTAGCAGCAGTATGTTAGCATCTGTACATGTTAGCATCTGTACATGTTAGCAGCAGTATGTTAGCATCTGTACATGTTAGCAGCAGTATGTTAGCATCTGTACATGTTAGCAGCAGTATGTTAGCATCTGTACATGTTAGCAGCAGTATGTTAGCATCTGTACATGTTAGCATCTGTACATGTTAGCATCTGTACATGTTAGCAGCAGTATGTTAGCATCTGTACATGTTAGCATCTGTACATGTTAGCATCTGTACATGTTAGCAGCAGTATGTTAGCATCTGTACATGTTAGCATCTGTACATGTTAGCAGCAGTATGTTAGCATCTGTACATGTTAGCAGCAGTATGTTAGCATCTGTACATGTTAGCATCTGTACATGTTAGCAGCAGTATGTTAGCATCTGTACATGTTAGCAGCAGTATGTTAGCATCTGTACATGTTAGCATCTGTACATGTTAGCATCTGTACATGTTAGCAGCAGTATGTTAGCATCTGTACATGTTAGCATCTGTACATGTTAGCAGCAGTATGTTAGCATCTGTACATGTTAGCAGCAGTATGTTAGCATGTGTACATTAGCAGCAGTATGTTAGCATCTGTACATGTTAGCATCTGTACATGTTAGCAGCAGTATGTTAGCATCTGTACATGTTAGCAGCAGCATGTTAGCATCTGTACATGTTAGCAGCAGTATGTTAGCATCTGTACATGTTAGCAGCAGCATGTTAGCATCTGTACATGTTAGCAGCAGTATGTTAGCATCTGTACATGTTAGCATCTGTACATGTTAGCATCTATACATGTTAGCTTCTATACATGTTAGCTTCTATACATGTTAGCATCTATACATGTTAGCTTCTATACATGTTAGCTTCTATACATGTTAGCATCTATACATGTTAGCTTCTATACATGTTAGCTTCTATACATGTTAGCTTCTATACATGTTAGCTTCTATACATGTTAGCTTCTATACATGTTAGCTTCTATACATGTTAGCTTCTATACATGTTAGCATCTATACATGTTAGCTTCTATACATGTTAGCTTCTATACATGTTAGCATCTATACATGTTAGCATCTATACATGTTAGCTTCTATACATGTTAGCTTCTATACATGTTAGCTTCTATACATGTTAGCTTCTATACATGTTAGCTTCTATACATGTTAGCTTCTATACATGTTAGCATCTATACATGTTAGCTTCTATACATGTTAGCTTCTATACATGTTAGCATCTATACATGTTAGCTTCTATACATGTTAGCTTCTATACATGTTAGCTTCTATACATGTTAGCTTCTATACATGTTAGCATCTATACATGTTAGCTTCTATACATGTTAGCTTCTATACATGTTAGCTTCTATACATGTTAGCTTCTACACATGTTAGCATCTATACATGTTAGCTTCTATACATGTTAGCTTCTATACATGTTAGCATCTATACATGTTAGCATCTATACATGTTAGCTTCTATACATGTTAGCATCTATACATGTTAGCATCTATACATGTTAGCTTCTATACATGTTAGCTTCTATACATGTTAGCTTCTATACATGTTAGCTTCTATACATGTTAGCATCTATACATGTTAGCTTCTATACATGTTAGCTTCTATACATGTTAGCTTCTATACATGTTAGCATCTATACATGTTAGCTTCTATACATGTTAGCTTCTATACATGTTAGCTTCTATACATGTTAGCTTCTATACATGTTAGCTTCTATACATGTTAGCATCTATACATGTTAGCTTCTATACATGTTAGCTTCTATACATGTTAGCATCTATACATTTTAGCTTCTATACATGTTAGCTTCTATACATGTTAGCTTCTATACATGTTAGCTTCTATACATGTTAGCTTCTATACATGTTAGCTTCTATACATGTTAGCATCTATACATGTTAGCTTCTATACATGTTAGCTTCTATACATGTTAGCTTCTGTACATGTTAGCATCTATACATGTTAGCTTCTATACATGTTAGCTTCTATACATGTTAGCTTCTATACATGTTAGCTTCTATACATGTTAGCTTCTATACATGTTAGCTTCTATACATGTTAGCTTCTATACATGTTAGCTTCTATACATGTTAGCATCTATACATGTTAGCTTCTATACATGTTAGCTTCTATACATGTTAGCTTCTATACATGTTAGCTTCTATACATGTTAGCTTCTATACATGTTAGCATCTATACATGTTAGCTTCTATACATGTTAGCTTCTATACATGTTAGCTTCTATACATGTTAGCTTCTATACATGTTAGCTTCTATACATGTTAGCTTCTATACATGTTAGCTTCTATACATGTTAGCATTATATACATGTTAGCATCTATACATGTTAGCTTCTATACATGTTAGCATCTATACATGTTAGCATCTATACATGTTAGCTTCTATACATGTTAGCTTCTATACATGTTAGCTTCTATACATGTTTAGCTTCTATACATGTTAGCTTCTATACATGTTAGCTTCTATAACATGTTAGCTTCTATACATGTTAGCTTCTATACATGTTAGCTTCTATACATGTTAGCTTCTATACATGTTAGCTTCTATACATGTTAGCTTCTATACATGTTAGCTTCTATACATGTTAGCTTCTATACATGTTAGCTTCTATACATGTTAGCTTCTATACATGTTAGCTTCTATACATGTTAGCTTCTATACATGTTAGCTTCTATACATGTTAGCTTATATGTACATGTTAGCTTCTATACATGTTAGCTTCTATACATGTTAGCTTCTATACATGTTAGCTTCTATACATGTTAGCTTCTATACATGTTAGCTTCTATACATGTTACTTCTATACATGTTAGCTTTATCTATACATGTTAGCTTCTATACATGTTAGCTTCTATACATGTTAGCTTCTATACATGTTAGCTTCTATACATGTTAGCTTCTATACATGTTAGCTTCTTCTATACATGTTAGCTTCTATACATGTTAGCTTCTATACATGTTAGCTTCTATACATGTTAGCTTCTATACATGTTAGCTTCTATACATGTTAGCTTCTATACATGTTAGCTTCTATACATGTTAGCTTCTATACATGTTAGCTTCTATACATGTTAGCTTCTATACATGTTAGCTTCTATACATGTTAGCTTCTATACATGTTAGCTTCTATACATGTTAGCTTCTATAAGTGTCTATACATGTTAGCTTCTATACATGTTAGCTTCTATACATGTTAGCTTCTATACATGTTAGCTTCTATACATGTTAGCTTCTATACATGTTAGCTTCTATACATGTTAGCTATACATGTTAGCTTCTATACATGTTAGCTTCTATACATGTTAGCTTCTATACATGTTAGCTTCTATACATGTTAGCTTCTATACATGTTAGCTTCTATACATGTTAGCTTCTATACATGTTAGCTTCTATACATGTTAGCTTCTATACATGTTAGCTTCTATACATGTTAGCTTCTATACATGTTAGCTTCTATACATGTTAGCTTCTATACATGTTAGCTTCTATACATGTTAGCTTCTATACATGTTAGCTTCTATACATGTTAGCATCTATACATGTTAGCTTCTATACATGTTAGCATCTATACATGTTAGCTTCTATACATGTTAGCTTCTATACATGTTAGCTTCTATACATGTTAGCATCTGTACATGTTAGCAGCAGTATGTTAGCATCTGTACATGTTAGCATCTGTACATGTTAGCATCTGTGCATGTTAGCATCTGTACATGTTAGCATCTGTGCATGTTAGCATCTGTACATGTTAGCATCTGTGCATGTTAGCATCTGTACATGTTAGCAGCAGTATGTTAGCATCTGTACATGTTAGCAGCAGCATGTTAGCATCTGTACAGCAGTATGTTAGCATCTGTACATGTTAGCATCTGTACATGTTAGCATCTGTACATGTTAGCATCTGTACATGTTAGCAGCAGTATGTTAGCATCTGTACATGTTAGCAGCAGCATGTTAGCATCTGTACATGTTAGCAGCAGTATGTTAGCATCTGTACATGTTAGCAGCAGATGTTAGCATCTGTACATGTTAGCAGCAGTATGTTAGCATCTGTACATGTTAGCACAGTTGCACAGTGTTAGCATCTGTACATGTTAGCATCTGTACATGTTAGCAGCGTACATGTTAGCAGCAGTGTACATGTTAGCATCTGTACTGTTAGCAGTATGTTAGCATCGTAGCATACATGTTAGCACTGTACAGTCCATTGTTAGCATCTGTACATGTTAGCAGCATATGTTAGCATCTGTTAGCATCTGTATGTTAGCATGTTAGCATCGTACATGTTAGCAGCAATGTACATCTGTTAGCATCTGTACATGTTAGCAGCAGTATGTTAGCATCATGTTAGCACGTATGTTAGCATCATGTACATGTTAGCTTAGCATGTTAGCACGTATGTTAGCATCTGTACATGTTAGCAGCAGTATGTTAGCATCTGTACATGTTAGCATGTAGTACATGTTAGCAGCAGTATGTTAGCATCTGTACATGTTAGCATCTGTACAGTTAGCAGCAGTATGTTAGCATCTGTACATGTTAGCAGCAGTATGTTAGCATCTGTTACATCTGTAATGTTAGCAGCAGTATGTTAGCATCTGTACATGTTAGCATCTGTACATGTACATGTTAGCATCTGTACATGTTAGCATCACGTGTAGCATGTTAGCAGCATGTTAGCATCTGTACATGTTAGCAGCAGTATGTTAGCATCTGTACATGTTAGCATCTGTACATGCAGTATGTTAGCATCTGTACATGTTAGCGTTAGCAGCAGTACATGTTAGCATCTGTACATGTTAGCATCTGTACATGTTAGCATCTGTACATGTTAGCATCTGTACATGTTAGCATCTGTACATGTTAGCAGCAGTATGTTAGCATCTGTACATGTTAGCAGCAGAGTTGTTAGCATCTGTACATGTTAGCATCTGTACATGTTAGCATCTGTACATGTTAGCATCTGTACATGTTAGCATCTGTACATGTTAGCATCTGTAGTTAGCATCTGTACATTTTAGCAGCAGTATGTTAGCATCTGTACATGTTAGCAGCAGTATGTTAGCATCTGTACATGTTAGCATGTAGTTAGCATCTGTACATGTTAGCATCTGTACATGTTAGCAGCAGTATGTTAGCATCTGTACATGTTAGCAGCAGTATGTTAGCATCTGTACATGTTAGCATCTGTACATGTTAGCAGCAGTATGTTAGCATCTGTACATGTTAGCAGCAGTATGTTAGCATCTGTACATGTTAGCATCTGTACATGTTAGCATCTGTACATGTTAGCAGCATTGTTAGCATCTGTACATGTTAGCATCTGTACATGTTAGCAGCAGTATGTTAGCATCTGTACATGTTAGCAGCATATGTTAGCATCTGTACATGTTAGCATCTGTACATGTTAGCATCTGTACATGTTAGCAGCAGTATGTTAGCATCTGTACATGTTAGCAGCAGTATGTTAGCATCTGTACATGTTAGCAGCAGTATGTTAGCATCTGTACATGTAGCAGCAGTATGTTAGCATCTGTACATGTTAGCATCTGTACATGTTAGCATCTGTACATGTTAGCATCTGTACATGTTAGCATCTGTACATGTTAGCAGCAGTATGTTAGCATCTGTACATGTTAGCATCTGTACATGTTAGCAGCAGTATGTTAGCATCTGTACATGTTAGCAGCAGTATGTTAGCATCTGTACATGTTAGCAGCAGTATGTTAGCATCTGTACATGTTAGCATCTGTACATGTTAGCATCTGTACATGTTAGCATCTGTACATGTTAGCAGCAGTATGTTAGCATCTGTACATGTTAGCAGCAGTATGTTAGCATCTGTACATGTTAGCAGCAGTATGTTAGCATCTGTACATGTTAGCAGCAGTATGTTAGCATCTGTACATGTTAGCATCAGTATGTTAGCATCTGTACATGTTAGCAGCAGTATGTTAGCATCTGTACATGTTAGCAGCAGTATGTTAGCATCTGTACATGTTAGCATCTGTACATGTTAGCAGCAGTATGTTAGCATCTGTACATGTTAGCAGCAGTATGTTAGCATCTGTACATGTTAGCAGCAGTATGTTAGCATCTGTACATGTTAGCAGCAGTATGTTAGCATCTGTACATGTTAGCAGCAGTATGTTAGCATCTGTACATGTTAGCAGCAGTATGTTAGCATCTGTACATGTTAGCAGCAGTATGTTAGCATCTGTACATGTTAGCATCTGTACATGTTAGCATCTGTACATGTTAGCATCTGTACATGTTAGCAGCAGTATGTTAGCATCTGTACATGTTAGCAGCAGTATGTTAGCATCTGTACATGTTAGCAGCAGTATGTTAGCATCTGTACATGTTAGCAGCAGTATGTTAGCATCTGTACATGTTAGCAGCAGTATGTTAGCATCTGTACATGTTAGCATCTGTACATGTTAGCATCTGTACATGTTAGCAGCAGTATGTTAGCATCTGTACATGTTAGCATCTGTACATGTTAGCATCTGTACATGTTAGCAGCAGTATGTTAGCATCTGTACATGTTAGCATCTGTACATGTTAGCAGCAGTATGTTAGCATCTGTACATGTTAGCAGCAGTATGTTAGCATCTGTACATGTTAGCATCTGTACATGTTAGCATCTGTACATGTTAGCATCTGTACATGTTAGCAGCAGTATGTTAGCATCTGTACATGTTAGCATCTGTACATGTTAGCAGCAGTATGTTAGCATCTGTACATGTTAGCAGCAGTATGTTAGCATCTGTACATGTTAGCAGCAGTATGTTAGCATCTGTACATGTTAGCACCAGTATGTTAGCATCTGTACATGTTAGCATCTGTACTGTAATGTTAGCATCATCTGTACATGTTAGCATCTGTACATGTTAGCATCTGTACATGTTAGCAGCAGTATGTTAGCATCTGTACATGTTAGCATCTGTACATGTTAGCAGCAGTATGTTAGCATCTGTACATGTTAGCATCTGTACATCGTTAGCAGCAGCAGTATGTTAGCATCTGTACATGTTAGCAGCAGTATGTTAGCATCTGTACATGTTAGCAGCAGTATGTTAGCATCTGTACATGTTAGCATCTGTACATGTTAGCAGCAGTATGTTAGCATCTGTACATGTTAGCAGCAGTATGTTAGCATCTGTACATGCTAGCATCTGTACATGTTAGCATCTGTACATGTTAGCATCTGTACATGTTAGCAGCAGTATGTTAGCATCTGTACATGTTAGCATCTGTACATGTTAGCAGCAGTATGTTAGCATCTGTACATGTTAGCATCTGTACATGTTAGCATCTGTACATGTTAGCATCTGTACATGTTAGCAGCAGTATGTTAGCATCTGTACATGTTAGCAGCAGTATGTTAGCATCTGTACATGTTAGCATCTGTACATGTTAGCAGCAGTATGTTAGCATCTGTACATGTTAGCAGCAGTATGTTAGCATCTGTACATGTTAGCAGCAGTATGTTAGCATCTGTACATGTTAGCATCTGTACATGTTAGCAGCAGTATGTTAGCATCTGTACATGTTAGCAGCAGTATGTTAGCATCTGTACATGTTAGCAGCAGTATGTTAGCATCTGTACATGTTAGCAGCAGTATGTTAGCATCTGTACATGTTAGCATCTGTACATGTTAGCATCTGTACATGTTAGCAGCAGTATGTTAGCATCTGTACATGTTAGCATCTGTACATGTTAGCATCTGTACATGTTAGCAGCAGTATGTTAGCATCTGTACATGTTAGCAGCAGTATGTTAGCATCTGTACATGTTAGCATCTGTACATGTTAGCAGCAGTATGTTAGCATCTGTACATGTTAGCAGCAGTATGTTAGCATCTGTACATGTTAGCATCTGTACATGTTAGCAGCAGTATGTTAGCATCTGTACATGTTAGCAGCAGTATGTTAGCATCTGTACATGTTAGCATCTGTACATGTTAGCATCTGTACATGTTAGCAGCAGTATGTTAGCATCTGTACATGTTAGCATCTGTACATGTTAGCAGCAGTATGTTAGCATCTGTACATGTTAGCAGCAGTATGTTAGCATGTGTACATTAGCAGCAGTATGTTAGCATCTGTACATGTTAGCATCTGTACATGTTAGCAGCAGTATGTTAGCATCTGTACATGTTAGCAGCAGTATGTTAGCATCTGTACATGTTAGCAGCAGCATGTTAGCATCTGTACATGTTAGCAGCAGTATGTTAGCATCTGTACATGTTAGCATCTGTACATGTTAGCATCTATACATGTTAGCATCTATACATGTTAGCTTCTATACATGTTAGCATCTATACATGTTAGCTTCTATACATGTTAGCTTCTATACATGTTAGCATCTATACATGTTAGCTTCTATACATGTTAGCTTCTATACATGTTAGCTTCTATACATGTTAGCTTCTATACATGTTAGCTTCTATACATGTTAGCTTCTATACATGTTAGCTTCTATACATGTTAGCATCTATACATGTTAGCTTCTATACATGTTAGCTTCTATACATGTTAGCATCTATACATGTTAGCATCTATACATGTTAGCTTCTATACATGTTAGCTTCTATACATGTTAGCTTCTATACATGTTAGCTTCTATACATGTTAGCTTCTATACATGTTAGCTTCTATACATGTTAGCTCTATACATGTTACACATGTTAGCTTCTATACATGTTAGCTTCTATACATGTTAGCTTCTATACATGTTAGCTTCTATACATGTTAGCTTCTATACATGTTAGCTTCTATACATGTTAGCATCTATACATGTTAGCTTCTATACATGTTAGCTTCTATACATGTTAGCTTCTATACATGTTAGCTTCTATACATGTTAGCTTCTATACATGTTAGCTTCTATACATGTTAGCTTATCATGTTAGCTCTATACATGTTAGCTTCTATACATGTTAGCTTCTATACATGTTAGCATCTATACATGTTAGCTTCTATACATGTTAGCTTCTATACATGTTAGCTTCTATACATGTTAGCTTCTATACATGTTAGCTTCTATACATGTTAGCTTCTATACATGTTAGCTTCTATACATGTTAGCTTCTATACATGTTAGCTCTATACATGTTAGCTTCTATACATGTTAGCTTCTATACATGTTAGCTTCTATACATGTTAGCTTCTATACATGTTAGCTTCTATACATGTTAGCTTCTATACATGTTAGCTTCTATACATGTTAGCTTCTATACATGTTAGCTTCTATACATGTTAGCTTCTATACATGTTAGCTTCTATACATGTTAGCTTCTATACATGTTAGCTTCTATACATGTTAGCTTCTATACATGTTAGCTTCTATACATGTTAGCTTCTATACATGTTAGCTTCTATACATGTTAGCTTCTATACATGTTAGCTTCTATACATGTTAGCTTCTATACATGTTAGCTTCTATACATGTTAGCTTCTATACATGTTAGCTTCTATACATGTTAGCTTCTATACATGTTAGCTTCTATACATGTTAGCTTCTATACATGTTAGCTTCTATACATGTTAGCTTCTATACATGTTAGCTTCTATACATGTTAGCTTCTATACATGTTAGCTTCTATACATGTTAGCTTCTATACATGTTAGCTTCTATACATGTTAGCTTCTATACATGTTAGCTTCTATACATGTTAGCTTCTATACATGTTAGCTTCTATACATGTTAGCTTCTATACATGTTAGCTTCTATACATGTTAGCTTCTATACATGTTAGCTTCTATACATGTTAGCTTCTATACATGTTAGCTTCTATACATGTTAGCTTCTATACATGTTAGCTTCTATACATGTTAGCTTCTATACATGTTAGCTTCTATACATGTTAGCTTCTATACATGTTAGCTTCTATACATGTTAGCTTATACATGTTAGCTTCTATACATGTTAGCTTCTATACATGTTAGCTTCTATACATGTTAGCTTCTATACATGTTAGCTTCTATACATGTTAGCTTCTATACATGTTAGCTTCTATACATGTTAGCTTCTATACATGTTAGCTTCTATACATGTTAGCTTCTATACATGTTAGCTTCTATACATGTTAGCTTCTATACATGTTTAGCTTCTATACATGTTAGCTTCTATACATGTTAGCTTCTATACATGTTAGCTTCTATACATGTTAGCTTCTATCTATTCTATACATGTTAGCTTCTATACATGTTAGCTTCTATACATGTTAGCTTCTATACATGTTAGCTTCTATACATGTTAGCTTCTATACATGTTAGCTTCTATACATGTTAGCTTCTATACATGTTAGCATCTATACATGTTAGCTTCTATACATGTTAGCTTCTATACATGTTAGCTTCTATACATGTTAGCATCTATACATGTTAGCTTCTATACATGTTAGCTTCTATACAGTGTTAGCTTCTATACATGTTAGCTTCTATACATGTTAGCTTCTATACATGTTAGCTCTATACATGTTAGCTTCTATACATGTTAGCTTCTATACATGTTAGCTTCTATACATGTTAGCTTCTATACATGTTAGCTTCTATACATGTTAGCTTCTATACATGTTAGCTTCTATACATGTTAGCATTCTATACATGTTAGCTTCTATACATGTTAGCTTCTATACATGTTAGCTTCTATACATGTTAGCTTCTATACATGTTAGCTTCTATACATGTTAGCTTCTATACATGTTAGCTTCTATACATGTTAGCTTCTATACATGTTAGCTTCTATACATGTTAGCTTCTATACATGTTAGCTTCTATACATGTTAGCTTCTATACATGTTAGCTTCTATACATGTTAGCTTCTATACATGTTAGCTTCTATACATGTTAGCTTCTATACATGTTAGCTTCTATACATGTTAGCTTCTATACATGTTAGCTTCTATACATGTTAGCTTCTATACATGTTAGCTTCTATACATGTTAGCTTCTATACATGTTAGCTTCTATACATGTTAGCTTCTATACATGTTAGCTTCTATACATGTTAGCTTCTATACATGTTAGCTTCTATACATGTTAGCTTCTATACATGTTAGCTTCTATACATGTTAGCTTCTATACATGTTAGCTTCTATACATGTTAGCTTCTATACATGTTAGCTTCTATACATGTTAGCTTCTATACATGTTAGCTTCTATACATGTTAGCTTCTATACATGTTAGCTTCTATACATGTTAGCTTCTATACATGTTAGCTTTATACATGTTAGCTTCTATACATGTTAGCTTCTATACATGTTAGCTTCTATACATGTTAGCTTCTATACATGTTAGCTTCTATACATGTTAGCTTCTATACATGTTAGCTCTATACATGTTAGCTTCTATACATGTTAGCTTCTATACATGTTAGCTTCTATACATGTTAGCTTCTATACATGTTAGCTTCTATACATGTTAGCTTCTATACATGTTAGCTTCTATACATGTTAGCTTCTATACATGTTAGCTTCTATACATGTTAGCTTCTATACATGTTAGCTTCTATACATGTTAGCTTCTATACATGTTAGCTTCTATACATGTTAGCTTCTATACATGTTAGCTTCTATACATGTTAGCTTCTATACATGTTAGCTTCTATACATGTTAGCATCTATACATGTTAGCTTCTATACATGTTAGCTTCTATACATGTTAGCTTCTATACATGTTAGCTTCTATACATGTTAGCTTCTATACATGTTAGCTTCTATACATGTTAGCTTCTATACATGTTAGCTTCTATACATGTTAGCTTCTATACATGTTAGCTTCTATACATGTTAGCTCTATACATGTTAGCTTCTATACATGTTAGCTTCTATACATGTTAGCTTCTATACATGTTAGCTTCTATACATGTTAGCTTCTATACATGTTAGCTTCTATACATGTTAGCTCTATACATGTTAGCTTCTATACATGTTAGCTTCTATACATGTTAGCTTCTATACATGTTAGCTTCTATACATGTTAGCTTCTATACATGTTAGCTTCTATACATGTTAGCTTCTATACATGTTAGCTCTATACATGTTAGCTTCTATACATGTTAGCTTTATACATGTTAGCTTCTATACATGTTAGCTTCTATACATGTTAGCTTCTATACATGTTAGCTTCTATACATGTTAGCTTCTATACATGTTAGCTTCTATACATGTTAGCTTCTATACATGTTAGCATCTATACATGTTAGCTTCTATACATGTTAGCTTCTATACATGTTAGCTTCTATACATGTTAGCTTCTATACATGTTAGCTTCTATACATGTTAGCTTCTATACATGTTAGCTTCTATACATGTTAGCTTCTATACATGTTAGCATCTATACATGTTAGCATCTATACATGTTAGCTTCTATACATGTTAGCTTCTATACATGTTAGCTTCTATACATGTTAGCTTCTATACATGTTAGCTTCTATACATGTTAGCTTCTATACATGTTAGCTTCTATACATGTTAGCTTCTATACATGTTAGCTTCTATACATGTTAGCTTCTATACATGTTAGCTTCTATACATGTTAGCTTCTATACATGTTAGCTTCTATACATGTTAGCTTCTATACATGTTAGCATCTATACATGTTAGCATCTATACAAGTTAGCATCTATACATGTTAGCATCTATACATGTTAGCATCTATACATGTTAGCTTCTATACATGTTAGCTTCTATACATGTTAGCTTCTATACATGTTAGCTTCTATACATGTTAGCTTCTATACATGTTAGCTTCTATACATGTTAGCTTCTATACATGTTAGCTTCTATACATGTTAGCTTCTATACATGTTAGCTTCTATACATGTTAGCTTCTATACATGTTAGCTTCTATACATGTTAGCTTCTATACATGTTAGCTTCTATACATGTTAGCTTCTATACATGTTAGCTTCTATACATGTTAGCATCTATACATGTTAGCATCTATACATGTTAGCTCTATACATGTTAGCTTCTATACATGTTAGCTCTATACATGTTAGCTTCTATACATGTTAGCTTCTATACATGTTAGCTTCTATACATGTTAGCTTCTATACATGTTAGCTTCTATACATGTTAGCTTCTATACATGTTAGCTTCTATACATGTTAGCATCTATACATGTTAGCTTCTATACATGTTAGCTTCTATACTATATACATGTTAGCATCTAAACATGTTAGCATCTATACATGTTAGCTTCTATACATGTTAGCTTCTATACATGTTAGCATCTATACATGTTAGCTTCTATACATGTTAGCATCTATACATGTTAGCTTCTATACATGTTAGCTTCTATACATGTTAGCTTCTATACATGTTAGCTTCTATACATGTTAGCTTCTATACATGTTAGCTTCTATACATGTTAGCTTCTATACATGTTAGCTTCTATACATGTTAGCTTCTATACATGTTAGCTTCTATACATGTTAGCTTCTATACATGTTAGCATCTATACATGTTAGCTTCTATACATGTTAGCATCTATACATGTTAGCTTCTATACATGTTAGCTTCTATACATGTTAGCTTCTATACATGTTAGCTTCTATACATGTTAGCATCTATACATGTTAGCTTCTATACATGTTAGCTTCTATACATGTTAGCTTCTATACATGTTAGCTTCTATACATGTTAGCTTCTATACATGTTAGCTTCTATACATGTTAGCTTCTATACATGTTAGCATCTATACATGTTAGCTTCTATACATGTTAGCTTCTATACATGTTAGCTTCTATACATGTTAGCTTCTATACATGTTAGCTTCTATACATGTTAGCTTCTATACATGTTAGCTTCTATACATGTTAGCTTCTATACATGTTAGCTTCTATACATGTTAGCTTCTATACATGTTAGCTTCTATACATGTTAGCTTCTATACATGTTAGCTTCTATACATGTTAGCTTCTATACATGTTAGCTTCTATACATGTTAGCTTCTATACATGTTAGCTTCTATACATGTTAGCTTCTATACATGTTAGCTTCTATACATGTTAGCTTCTATACATGTTAGCTTCTATACATGTTAGCTTCTATACATGTTAGCTTCTATACATGTTAGCTTCTATACATGTTAGCTTCTATACATGTTAGCTTCTATACATGTTAGCTTCTATACATGTTAGCTTCTATACATGTTAGCTTCTATACATGTTAGCTTCTATACATGTTAGCTTCTATACATGTTAGCTTCTATACATGTTAGCTTCTATACATGTTAGCTTCTATACATGTTAGCTTCTATACATGTTAGCTTCTATACATGTTAGCTTCTATACATGTTAGCTTCTATACATGTTAGCTTCTATACATGTTAGCTTCTATACATGTTAGCTTCTATACATGTTAGCTTCTATACATGTTAGCTTCTATACATGTTAGCTTCTATACATGTTAGCTTCTATACATGTTAGCTTCTATACATGTTAGCTTCTATACATGTTAGCTTCTATACATGTTAGCTTCTATACATGTTAGCTTCTATACATGTTAGCTTCTATACATGTTAGCTTCTATACATGTTAGCTTCTATACATGTTAGCTTCTATACATGTTAGCTTCTATACATGTTAGCTTCTATACATGTTAGCTTCTATACATGTTAGCTTCTATACATGTTAGCTTCTATACATGTTAGCTTCTATACATGTTAGCTTCTATACATGTTAGCTTCTATACATGTTAGCTTCTATACATGTTAGCTTCTATACATGTTAGTTCTATACATGTTAGCTTCTATACATGTTAGCTTCTATACATGTTAGCTTCTATACATGTTAGCTTCTATACATGTTAGCTTCTATACATGTTAGCTTCTATACATGTTAGCTTCTATACATGTTAGCTTCTATACATGTTAGCTTCTATACATGTTAGCTTCTATACATGTTAGCTCTATACATGTTAGCTCTATACATGTTAGCTTCTATACATGTTAGCTTCTATACATGTTAGCTTCTATACATGTTAGCTCTATACATGTTAGCTTCTATACATGTTAGCTTCTATACATGTTAGCTTCTATACATGTTAGCTTCTATACATGTTAGCTTCTATACATGTTAGCTTCTATACATGTTAGCTTCTATACATGTTAGCTTCTATACTTCTTATACATGTTAGCTTCTAAGTTAGCTTCTATACATGTTAG
>OZ035827.1:3888028-3945528 GCA_964034765.1 Knipowitschia caucasica | reverse complement strand
AACAAAAATGAAGTAAATAAACAAACAAAAAACAACAAACAAACAAAAACAAATCAAAAATAAAAACAAACAAACACTATTGGACACACAAGAACTCAGCAGATTCAGTCAAAACACAGACAAAAACGAGCTGAGTCAAATTTGAAGCTAATTTCACTTTTATTACTCTATACTTTTATTCTAATGCTAATTGTTTACACTACACTCAATCTTATTTCACTGTATTATTTTCACTTTTTAATCTTAGACTGTGTACTTTACTTTCATTATTCACCATAGTTTAAAACTATTCTAATCTATTTACAAATATGTTTGTATATTTGCTTCTATTGAGCCATATTCTTAAACATACATTTTAATCTAATAAATCTCTCTGTGGTATTATACTCTCATTATCAGTTTGGGATGAATGTACATCTTTAATCAAATTGGAACTATCCTTACAAGAGCTAATCTATTTTAGCAGGTTTGGGGTTGGGGTCAGTTATTCTACAATGGTGTTTGTGCTGGAAACTTCTCAATATCTAAATATCTACTATTGTGTTTTTGTGCTATACACAAATACATCAAAATGCTTTTAAATGCTTTTGAATCTCTGTTGGTTGTAATCTATCTCATTAATCTAGGCATTAATCTAGGCTACACTCATGAACTTTTGCATTGTCAACATTCACTCATGTGTGAACACAAGTGAATTATAAATAAGTATCAAGTATCTAATAAAACTGTACATAAAACTGTAAGTAACTTTATCTACTTTTGAAGTAAAGGTTTGTAAAATGGTCCCTTTACCATTTGATATTAGCACTGGCTAGAAATATTCTCTATTTTGGAAAGCATCTATGGTTGATGCATTTATCTATTCCTATTTTTACTCTATTTTTTAACTCAAAAGCTCGGCTGCAGCTTGAGCAAAGGCATATTCCTAATTTGTGACTTCTGTCACTTTTAATGGCTGTAACATAACTCTGATTCTAATATTATATCTGCTCTATCAAAAGGATAACATTGTATGGTACTATTTTAACTCTTACGTGGAAATATGTTTATGAACAACAAAGGAAGGACAATTCTACTCTTTTACTACTATTTAACCTCTACTAAAACGCTACAATACTCATACTTTATCATTTTAAAACATTTTAACAGTTGCTCAGTCTCCCAGACTAAAAAAGTCAAAGTTTTTGTCTGTCAGATGTCTGAATACTTAACATGTATATTGCATTTGTCACAGTTTCTGGTTGTAGCAATAGCATCGGCAATAGACGTTTTCATTGGCTGGTTCTTGTTCTGCAAATGGCTGTGTCCAATAGATCATCAGATGTCCAGAAGCTAGGGACAAACAAAAACAAAAGAAGAATCATGAGTATCTCTCTCATTTAGCACTCATCAATGTATGATTTCAAAAATATAAACATCACTCCCCAGTTTTCTCTCTCAGGTCCTCAGGTCCTCAGGTCCTCAGGTCCTCAGGGTCCCCTGAGGGTGAGTCTCAGTCGTCATCAGGTCAGGTCATCTTGGTCATCAGTAGGGTCCAAGCCATGGTTTTGGTCTCTCCAGATGCACATCAGGATCTCCAGATACAGTCTTTTCACTTGAAGCACATCAGGTCATTTGCGACGCACTTCTGGTCAATGGTGCAGTGTCTCAGTTCCTGTACACAGCTTGTTATGCAATAGTTACTCTCTATGGTTAAATCACTTTGATTCTACTTTAACACAATTTCTCTTCATGCTGTTGCTAATGTCCCTCAGACAAAAAGCAAGCGCAATTTACTTCTCTAATTTGTGTTTTTATCAGATCTAATTCTAATCAATGTAATTACTTCACACAGTACAAAATCAACAAATCAAAAGTGTCAGGACAGAGGTCAATTAAGTCCATGACAATATAGAATTCAAATGAACATTTCTGGTCTCAAAAAATACTGATTCAAGTGATAGACAATTAAAAATGTGTTTACATTTGAGTAAACTTTTAAAATGCTTTTTTCTCATGTTCTGCTTTTTCATGTATCTATATGTAAATGTGAATGTGTGAGTGTATGTGTGTGTATGTGTGTGTGTGTGTGTATGTGAATTTTGGGGTTGTGTCTCCAGACTCCTCGAACCACCTGTAGGTGTCAAAGGTCACACTGTGGTGATGCAAACCAACTGGACACACTTTCAACTGCCTCTAGGTCTCTGCCTGATGCTCCACCATCACGTCTCCAGAAACCTCTCTTTCATGGCCCCGGTCTCACTCCCACTTACTTCTGTAGTGGGGGGAGGGGCAAGGTGGTGGCATTTCCCTTTGCTCTTTGATCTGTGACCTGTGGCTGGGTGGGCTTTGGTGTCCAGTGTCCAGCAGTGACCTCTCGTACAGTGAGGCAGAGTCTGAAAAACAATCCTTGAGACGGCCAATTTAAAAAAACAATAGATATCAGTATGCGAATGAGATTGTTTTTCTCCCTGAAGTCAAAACAATTTTGGAGCGCTCTGGGTTTTCCCAAGCGCTATGTAAATAAAAGATTACTTATTATCTTACTAATGATGACATTTTTAAAACCAGAAACTCTTAATATAAAAAAACAAGACTCAAATCTAAAAAAAAAACTTTTTAAACTTTAAAAAATGTATTCTATTTTGTACTTCTGTACTGTGTGATGTTTTTAATCTTGGCTTGCTTGGGTTTCTTGAAATGCGCCATAAAATAGAATTAATTATTATTATTACTCAAATCGCAACTAAAACTGTATGAAAAATCTCCCTTTTACACTTGAACATTTAAAGCATATATTCTAATTTAAGATAATTGCTGCATTCTTCAAATGCACTCAATAAACTTTTAAAAACATTTTGAATTAACGGACGTAATCAAACTCTGCTCGCCCTGCAGTGAGCAGCAGCTGCAAGGCCAGAGCTATAGACAAAACAAAACTCACAAAACTCGCCGCTTTTAGACTGTAAATTGGGTCACAGTTCAACTTAATAATAATACTTTTACAGCTATCCTGTTCTATTCCTAATCCCTCTTTTCTTTTTTACACAAACTCTATAAATCAATCATTCTAATCACTTTTAACACGGATTCTAATTTAAATGTTTTGAAAAACGGCTTTTGTAACTAAAATAAAAACATAAAAACAAACACAACTCACAAAAAGTTAAGAAATAAGCAGCAGATTTAAAAAGAATGGAATCTAGAAATATGTTAGATCTAAAAAGAATTGCACAGCTTTTGTACTAATTTTTGGGTTTCAAAAACATACTAATTCAAAACTTATTCACTAATGGTGTTTAAAAACGTTTAACTGTGTCATAACACAATGTTCAATGGCAAATTTCGCAAATTTAACGGAATAAAAACTATGAAAAGCCAAATTCCTAAAAGCAGTAGCTCCCCTTTAAATCAGAGCAGCAGCAGCAGCAGCAGCAGCAGGAGGGCGGGGGGGGGGGTTCCTTTCACACAGACACGCACACACACAGGCAGAAAGTAGTGTTTTAGCAAGAAATGCTAAAACAGAAAGAAGAATAACTTTCAAGATTACTTTGTTAAGCAAATATAACTTGTAGTTTATACTTTTGTCATCCAAGTCTAGAAATGATCACTTTCCACACTTGTAACAAAAGGCACTCTTGTCTTTAACGTTTACGCTTCTATTTTATTGAGGTAGCAAACTAATTTAAACTCAAAATCTCTTTCTAAAAAACAAAAACAACTGTTGGATACAGCCCTCTCATAGCTTAACTGTAGATAAAACTCGGCAAAAAAATGTAAATAACTCACAAAAGCTCTCATAGCTCAACTTTAGATAAAACTCTGCATTCTCCGGTGAACTCTGTTCACGCCGAAAACAAAAACTCCTTTTTCTGTATGTAATTTAAACCGTGATCACTGAAATATTGTTGATTCTTTACTTTTGTCATTTATCAAGCCTGGAATTGGTTAATTACAAAACTTTTTGTGACAAAAGGCCTCCTTAACACGTTTCCCTTTTTATTGCTTTTATGTTTACACCATGGTTTCACTAACTATTCTCTATTCTCTATTCTCTGCCCCGGCTACTCCAAAGGCAGGGACCCCGATACATCAGGGGTTCCTTTTTCTCTCTGCCCCGGCTACTCCAAAGGCAGGGACCCCGATACATCAGGGGTTCCTTTTTCTCTCTGCCCCGGCTACTCCAAAGGCAGGGACCCCGATACGTCAGGGGTTCCTTTTTCTCTCTGTCCTGACTACTTCAAAGGACAGGGACCCCGATACGTCAGGGGTTCCTTTTTCCTATAGGGACTGGTTACCCACACAGCTAACCTGTTTTCTACAACATAAGACATGACAAAGACGTGACAAAGACATAACAAAGAAAATTTGATTTAGAGAGATTTGGACAGACCTCCGGGACAGCTCAAAATTTAGCTAGTATCCAATTATGCAGACTTTACATATTAAAAAAGGTGTCTGCTTACCTTAATTCTTTGTCCGGACTGTTCGAGAGGTCGACCAACATCTTTTCCGCGTCGAAAAATTCAATTTAAACAACAAAAGTGACAGAAGCGACAAGAAGCATCCAGGAACAGCTCTTCCAGCCTGCTGGAATCTCCGCTCCCAGACACAGCATGCCGATCTCTCACGCAGAGGAAAAGAAACAGAGCAAAACTCCCTCAAAACAATCCAGAGAATGGCACACACCGAGCCGCGCATTCTCCACCAAATCTGTTAGGATTAAGCAGACAGAGACGGATCGTGGTGTGCCAAACTCTGGACGTTTATTTAAGTTTATTTAAGTTCCACTGGTTTACTCTGTTTCTTTCTCTCAGACAGAATAAAGGCAGTACACAGTTTATATAGTCATTGTCACGTCACACATCGAAAGACATACGTGTCACAAAGAGACAGTCACATCATAGTCATAACATGGAGTCCTTGTAGAGTCCTTGTACAGTCCTGCACGTAGGCCATATTGCTATCTAATACTAACATCCCCACAAAATCCAATCTTCATGAAAGATGTAGGTTCTCTGTCAGGTTCTCTGTCAGCTGAGGTTGAGCTGTTTTGGTTTTCATTGAGTTCATTTTGCTGTGTAGCCCACGTGAACTTAGTCTGCAGCACCACAGCGCCCCCTGTGCCCGATGGTGGGACAGCTATGTAAGGGATAACGTATATTACGCAGGTCATTATCGGAAAATAAGTACCGACAGGGCGAAGCGGACCCTGACGCGCAGCGGGGGGGTATTATACGGCTTTATACCAACAGAACACACAACATAAACTTCAGTCCACTTTTAGGAATGCCGAAAGGTTTATTTAATGACAGAAAATAAAATAGTTCCCAAAGGTTTTCCCGTGGCTATGCTAGTGCAACAGTTAGGCTGGCAACTTCCAAACTAGAACTCTCTGGAACTGCATGAAAACTGAACAAAGAATTCTGAACATCAGCGGTGAGTGACCCAAACATAAACTTAACCTAAATCCATAATTCGATCCTCTGCAAATGTGTCCGAAAATGTGCCGGTATCTACTTCCGGGTTTTTCGGGATCGCCTTTTCTCGCATTACATCAGTGTTTTTGTCATGAAAACTGAAACGGAAAATTCTGAAAACTTCCGTGCACTTGTATTAAGACTGGATATGTATAAATTACTCTCCGATTAACATTTCATTGCGTTGATTGATTGGCATTTGCGTTTATTGAGCGGCCAGAACGACTTCCGGGTTTTTCACGATCGCTTTTTGACGTAGAGAAATAGTATTTTTGTCTTGAAGACAAGACCAGAAATTTCTGAAAATGTCCGTGCACGTGTGTGAAGAATGTATATGTATAAGTATTCTCCGATTAACATTTAAGTGTGTTGATTGAGCGTGGCGAGCTCCAGAGTGGCCGGAACTACTTGCGGAGTTATCCACGCATTTGAAAGACAAGCAGAGAGTGCGTTGCCAAAGGGCAGCGGTCATTATTGTTTTGAGAGGTCCGTTATAGAAAATAATGACCGATAGAACATTTTGAAATTACATTCAAATCAATGGAGCGTTCTCCTGCTGCTGTGAGGAGCCGTATAATAAAAGCTAGTAATGCCGTATCCAGTTATTATTATAGATCCATGGGTAGGTAGACAGATAGACCTTCTTGCTGTGAGGCTGGAGCACTTTGATTTGATCCCTTATTGTTGCTTCTCTCACTGTTATCTCCCATGATGCACCTCCTGACCTGCCGAGAAATCAAGCATCGGCACTAAAAATAGTGAAATAAGGAAGAGGGCAGGAGTGTGCGATAACCCGGTGCTGGCCCAGACGCCTCCCATTCACTCGGGGTAATTAGACGATCCTCTGGCCCACATCGGCCTCTCCCTGTGAGCGGGGCCGGAGCAGGAGGAGGCTTGGGTCTGCACTGTACCAGGCAAAGGTTTCCACCAAATCACTCTTGCATAACGGAGTGAATGATAACACTGGTGCATTCCTCCCGACACACATCACACACTGCAGCGTCTTCCCGGAAGATGTGAACCCAGAACACACGCTCCGGCGATACAGGAGTTTGCAGAGAAGATGTGAACCCAGTACAGACGCTGCAGCGATACAGGAGTTTGCAGAGAAGATGTGAACCCAGTACAGACGCTGCAGCGATACAGGAGTTTGCAGAGGAGATGTGAACCCAGAACAGACGCTGCAGCGATACAGGATTTTGCAGAGGAGATGTGAACCCAGAACAGACGCTGCAGCGATACAGGAGTTTGCAAAGGAGATGTGAACCCAGAACAGACGCTCCACGGATACAGGAGTTTGCAGAAGAGATGTGAACCCAGAACAGACGCTGCAGCGATACAGGAGTTTGCAGAGGAGATGTGAACCCAGAACAGACGCTGCAGCGATACAGGAGTTTGCAAAGGAGATGTGAACCCAGAACAGACGCTCCACGGATACAGGAGTTTGCAGAGGAGATGTGAACCCAGAACAGACGCTGCAGCAATACAGGAGTTCGCAGAGGAGATGTGAACCCAGTACAGACGCTGCAGCAATACAGGAGTTCGCAGAGGAGATGTGAACCCAGTACAGACGCTGCAGCAATACAGGAGTTCGCAGAGGAGATGTGAACCCAGTACCTACGCTCCAACGAGACAGGAGTTTGCAGAGGAGATGTGAACCCAGTACAGACGCTGCAGTGATACAGGAGTTTGCAGAGGAGATGTTAACCCAGTTCAGACGCTCCAGCGATACAGGAGTTTGCAGAGGAGATGTGAACCCAGTATAGATTTTTCAGCAATACAGGAGTTTGCAAAGAAGATGTGAACCCAGAACACACGCTCCGGCGATACAGGAGTTTGCAAAGGAGATGTGAACCCAGTACAGACGCTGCAACGATACAGGAGTTAGCAGAGGAGATGTGAACCCAGTACAGACGCTGCAGCGATACAGGAGTTCGCAGAGGAGATGTGAACCCAGTACCTACGCTCCAACGAGACAGGAGTTTGCAGAGGAGATGTGAACCCAGTACAGACGCTGCAGTGATACAGGAGTTTGCAGAGGAGATGTTAACCCAGTTCAGACGCTCCAGCGATACAGGAGTTTGCAGAGGAGATGTGAACCCAGTATAGATTTTTCAGCAATACAGGAGTTTGCAGAGAAGATGTGAACCCAGAACACACGCTCCGGCGATACAGGAGTTTGCAAAGGAGATGTGAACCCAGTACAGACGCTGCAACGATACAGGAGTTAGCAGAGGAGATGTGAACCCAACAATACAGGAGATTGTGTAGTTTTTACCTTTCTCGCAAGAAGAGGCACAGTTGGGATGGTGGCCCGATCAAGGACATCAAGAGGTAGGCCGAACTGACACTTTAGAGTGGAGTTTGCATGTTATCCCCGTGTCTGCGTAGGTTTCCTCTGGGTGCTACGGTTTCTCCTATCATTATAAAAACACGTGCAGTAGGTCTGTCATGCGCCTTCTGTACTGGCTCCATCTCTATGTGGAGTGAGAGGCAGAAACCCACAACAGTTAACCGTTTACGCTTTTGTTTTTTATTAGTGTAAGTGACAAGTTTTTTTATTAGTGTAAGTGACAACAAGTTTTTTTATTAGTTTAAGTGACAACAAGTTTTTTTATTAGTTTAAGTGACAACAAGTTTTTTTATTAGTTTAAGTGACAACAAGTTTTTTTATTAGTTTAAGTGACAACACGTTTTTTATTAGTGTAAATGACAACAAGTTTTTTTTATTAGTGTAAATGACAACAAGTTTTTTTATTAGTCTAAGTGACAACAAGTTTTTTTATTAGTGTAAATGACAACAAGTTTTTTTATTAGTCTAAGTGACGACAAGCGTGTGTCTGGAATGTTTAGGACAAGTTGGAGTTTCCTTGGAGTAAGAAATCAGATATTATATTTTAGCCTGATTGTTTTTGATTGATCTGTTTTTGTAGTGCTTCCATGTTTGTCGTATTGTTGTGTGAACTCTGCAAACATTCAGATAAGATAAACTTTATTGATCTCACACTGGAGAAATTTACATGTCAGATTTGGCGCGGACAGAATCACTCAGACTGTGCAAAAGACAAAATGTTAAATGTTAAAATTTTCGTCTGTGCAGGATATAAATATGTACAATTTAAAAGTGGTAATGAACAAAAGAGCGGCAACAGCAGGTTTTTCCCTAGTGCATTAGTGACTTATTGTACAGTCTGACAGCTTCAGGAGACTGCTGTGTTCACAAGGCTGATCCTAGGGTCAAGAAGGCAAGTTTATTTGTATCACACAATTCATAAAAGGTAGAAACAGTCGCACAATTAAACACATTAAAAATATAAAAACCCTAAGTTGTTGCAGCAAAACAAAACCGTTTTTAACCTGGATTTAAACATTGTCAGAGAGGAGGCCTGTCTCACATCTTCAGGAAGATAGTTCCAGATTTTAGCAGCATGAATCTGAAATGCAGCCTCCCCATGTTTAGTTCTGACTCTGGGACCAGCAGGAGGCCAGTCCCTGTGCTCCTCAGAGTCCCAGCAGGAGGCCAGTCCCTGTGCTCCTCAGAGTCCCAAAAAGAGGCCAGTCCCTGTGCTCCTCAGAGTCCCAGCAGGAGTCCAGTCCCTGTGCTCCTCAGAGTCCCAGCAGGAGTCCAGTCCCTGTGCTCCTCAGAGTCCCAAAAAGAGGCCGGTCCCTGTGCTCCTCAGAGTCCCAAAAAGAGGCCAGTCCCTGTGCTGCTCAGAGTCCCAGAAAGAGGCCAGTCCCTGTGCTCCTCAGAGTCCCAGCTGGAGTTCAATCCCTGTGCTTCTCAGAGTTGGTTCATATGGTACTAACATGTCACAGATGTTCTTTGGTTCGATGCCCATGGAGAGACTTTAGTGCCGTTTTAAAGCCTAGTCTCTGAGCCACAGGAAGCAGAGACCTGAGACCGGGACTAATGTGATGCTACTTCCTGGTTCCAGGCTGTTAGAGGATTGTAAAGTGTGTGTGGTTGTTAATGTGTAGGTCTTAAGTAAAGTCTAGTCCTGGACTTTGAAACCGGTTCACGTCGGTTCATTCATTTGTAAGAATCAAATCTGCCGATCATTCACCCGAGATTCAACGGTTTAGATCCGGGGTCGAGAACCTTTGTACACAAAAGATCCATTTTTCATACTCCTCTGGTTTAATCTTTTTAGTTACAATTTCCAGTTACAACAGGGGTTTTCATAACTGTCATTTTAAAATACTTAGAAGAATGTGTGTTGTAGCTGTAGTTTTATTGCCATTGTCCAGGAAGTAGTAAAACTGGAACTGGGAATGAAAAAAACACCAAAATCCACTGGTCCAGTCCACAGTGGATGGAGATGGATAACTTTATTTGCAGTTTATTAATATGCAAATTAGAATTAAATTAATATAAACAATTAAAATGAACGACAATAATTTTTTTTATTTTTTTTTAGATAGATAACTTCATGTCATGATTCCGGCAGATTTTGCTCATGTGGTTATTAATATGGATGAAATTGAGTATTTTCCGGACAATAAGCCGCACCTTATTATAAGCCGCACATATCCCACTTTTTAATATTGAAAAGTGTAGCTCAAAAACTTTCACCGTAGTATAAGCCGCACCATAGTATTAGCCGCACCATAGTATAAACTGCGCCATTGTATAAGCCACGCGAAGGTATGAACTGCACCATAGTATAAGCTGTACTGTAGTATAAAACGCACTATAGTATAAGCCGCACCTTAGTTAAAGTAGCAACTTAGTATAAGCCGCAACTTAGTATAAGCCGCTCCTTATTAAAAGCCGCGCCATAGTATTAGCTGCACCATAGTATTAGCTGCACCATAGTATAAGCCGCACCTTAGTATAAGCCGCACCATAGTATAAGCCGCACCATAGTATAAGCCGCACCATAGTATAAGCCGCTCCTTAGTAAAAGCCGCACCATAGTATTAGCTGCACCATAGTATTAGCTGCACCATAGTATTAGCTGCACCATAGTATTAGCTGCACCATAGTATTAGCCGCACCATAGTATAAGCCACACCCTTGAAAGTGTTGGGGGATAAAAACGTGGCTTAGAGTCTGGAATTGCGGTATATTATTCAAACATCTCTCTATTGTGATGATATTTACTGTACTTTCTACTGCAGAACGGCCGGCTCTGTTTTCAGGTGAACATAGATGTGAAAGATTATGGGCTTCAGACTTTAAGTCGGGATGATTCATAAAAAGCTGGAGGTGTTCTGGAAACTGTCAAATACAGTAGAAACAGAAGTTATTATTGTTATCTGTCGGTGATAACGGCAGGTTCACAGGCCACACTTTCACTTTAACAGAGCATTCATTATGAGGCCGGGTCGGTGTTCCAGCTTCTTCCACGCTCTGCTGCATTCAGGTGTATGCTGTGTAATTTGGAGGAACGTAAAAAAACAGTATTTCAGAATCGTAAATTTTCAATAATTCGCAGGATCGGGTCTTCATCATTAATTTATGACCTAAACGAGTGAATGAGAAGAGATTTAGTTTTGGTGTCTTGGATTCTCACTCCCACACTTTTTTATGGGAGAAGGGAAAGTTTATAATAATAATAATAATAATGCAGTGGTTTTTGGGACACATGTCATAATTCATTCACTTCATACACAGTGATAACATTCATGACATGTGTGTGATTGACACAATTAAAAAATACTAATAAAATAGTCTACTCAGCAGCCATTGACCAATTCATCAAACACAAGATGACCAGAGAGAGACCAGAGAGAGACCGGAGAGAGACCAGAGAGAGACCAGAGAGAGACCGGAGAGAGACCAGAGCGAGACCAGAGAGAGAGACCAGAGAGAGACCAGAGAGAGACCAGAGAGAGACCGGAGAGAGACCAGAGAGAGACCAGAGAGAGACCGGAGAGAGACCAGAGCGAGACCAGAGAGAGAGACCAGAGAGAGACCAGAGAGAGAGACCAGAGAGAGACCGGAGAGAGACCAGAGAGAGAGACCAGAGAGAGACCGGAGAGAGACCAGAGAGAGAGACCAGAGAGAGACCAGAGAGAGAGACCAGAGAGAGACCGGAGAGAGACCAGAGCGAGACCAGAGAGAGAGACCAGAGAGAGACCAGAGAGAGAGACCAGAGAGAGACCGGAGAGAGACCAGAGAGAGAGACCAGAGAGAGACCAGAGAGAGACCGGAGAGAGACCAGAGAGGGAGAAGAGAGAGACCAGAAAGAGAGACCAGAGAGAGACCAGAGAGAGACTAGAGAGATAGAGAGCAGAGAGAGAGACCAGAGAGATAGACCAGAGAGAGAGACCAAAGACCAGAGGGAGACCAGAGAGAGACCAGAGAGACACCAGAGAGACACCAGAAAGAGAGATTAGAGAGAGACCAGAGAGAGAACAGAGAGAGAGAAGAGAGAGACCAGAGAGTGAGTAGAGAGAGACTAGAGAGAGACACCATGGAGAGACCAGAGAGAGAGACCAGAAAGAGACCAGAGAGAGACCAGAGAGGGACCAGAGAGACACTAGAGAGCAGAGAGAGAGACCAGAGAGAGAGACCAAAGACCAGAGGGACACCAGAGAGAGACCAGAGAGAGAGAGCAGAGAGAGACCAGAGCGACACCAGAAAGAGAGACCAGAGAGAGACTAGAGAGAGAGACCAGAGAGAGAACAGAGAGAGACCAGCGAGAGAACAGAGAGAGACCAGCGAGAGACCAGAGAGAGACCAGAGAGAGACCAGGGAGCGTGTAGCAGCAGGTGCAGCTGTGAGTAGGGGGATCTTGTGTCTTTGGTAACTAGTCCCAAGGGTTTGCAGAGCTGTGTTCACCTGGTCCCCAGGGGTCGTCCTCTTCACAAACACCAGTTGCATCATTAGAGAGACCTGCTGTTGCCATGGTCCGCATGAAGAACACACCACACATTTTATAGTTTGATTTTTAACCCTTTGATTTTTCACATTTACAGTATTCTTAGCTGCACCATAGTATAAGCCGCACCATAGTATTTGCTGCACCATAGTATTTGCTGCACCATAGTATTTGCTGCACCATAGTATTTGCTGCACCATAGTATTAGCCGCACCATAGTATTAGCCGCACCATAGTATTTGCTGCACCATAGTATTTTCTGCACCATAGTATTAGCCGCACCATAGTATTAGCTGCACCATAGTATTAGCTGCACCATAGTATTAGCTGCACCATAGTATTAGCTGAACCATAGTATCAGCCGCACCATAGTATTAGCTGCACCATAGTATTAGCTGCACCATAGTATTAGCTGCACCATAGTATTAGCTGCACCATAGTATTAGCTGCACCATAGTATAAACCACACCATAGTATAAACCGCACCATAGTATAAACTGCACCATAGTATAAACTGCACCATAGTATTAGCTGCACCATAGTATAAGCCGCACCATAGTATTTGCTGCACCATAGTATTTTCTGCACCATAGTATTAGCCGCACCATAGTATTAGCTGCACCATAGTATTAGCTGCACCATAGTATTTGCTGCACCATAGTATTTTCTGCACCATAGTATTAGCCGCACCATAGTATTAGCTGCACCATAGTATTAGCTGCACCATAGTATTAGCTGCACCATAGTATTAGCTGCACCATAGTATACACCGCACCATAGTATAAACTGCACCACAGTATAAGCTGCACCATAGTATTAGCTGCACCATAGTATAAGCCGCACCATAGTATAAGCCGCACCATAGTATAAGCCGCACCATAGTATAAACTGCACCATAGTATAAACCGCACCATAGTATAAACTGCACCATAGTATAAGCCGCACCATAGTATAAGCCGCACCATAGTATAAGCCGCACCATAGTATAAGCCGCACCATAGTATTGATATATATTCATAATGTAAATGTACTCTTACTTTTCTGGGGGAAGGACTGTATTGTTGTTGATGGTTGTGTGTCTGTTTTTTGTATTTGGCGACACAGTGGCTGAGTGGTTAGCTAGTGGTTAGAATGTCCTGGCTTCGAATCCCGGTCGGAACAGGGCCTTTCTGAGTGGAGTTTGCATGTTCTCCCCTATAACTTACTTACTTACAGGTTTTATTGGACCGGACGGTGTGGCAGGAAATGTGGAGCTTCAAATGGACTGAAAAACAGAAAGAGCAGATTTTTTCTTGAGTCGCACGACAACCACTCATTCCTCAACCTCAACGGTACGTAACGCCGGCTTCACATTTGAGACCAGTTTGGAGAGTTGCTGCCTTTTCAGCCTTTATGAGACAATGAGAGTAATAATAATCCATAATAATAACAATAATCCTGCAGCTGTAACATGGAGTCTGGTTTATTGACAGCAGAGCCAAACACAAAAGATTCTGGAGGTGATTAGGATCATTTTAATATTTTAGAAATGCAAATGTGCTCAATGGAAAAGATCTGCAGCTCCACCTTCAACTTTCAGACAGATGTGAAGCAGAAAGTATTGTTTAATCGTGTGGATCTGCCTGGTCGGGCGAGAACAGAGCGGGGAAAACCTCTCTGAAGGGCCACATGGAACTGTCAGGATGTCGGAGGCTAATTTACAATGTTTTTCTCAGGATTCATTATTTTTTATACACATCAACATATTCAGTGTTTCGGCAGAGTGACAAGTTAGCGACTGGAATCCACTTGATTACAAATACGGAAGTAAATAATAATACGTTGTAAGAAATTTGCATTAAAACAAGATGTAAGTAGTAACCCTAGCTTGGTCGTACCACACCATAGTACTCATTTCAATTCATACTAAGGTCTGGATTTGCGCCATTGACACGGGTAAAAAACTGGGTTAGGGTTAGACGGAGAGACTCATAAATATGTTCTTTGTGGGCGATAAAGGAGCTGGTGGACTTTTTTGTTGGCGTTATTCTTCCCATTGTGTTTCTGTCATCGTCTGCGTACACTCAGACTGTTTCAGAGTCTGAAAAAAGGCTTTTTGTGCTTCCCCAAAAGCCAGAGCCCTCGCAGTGAAGCTGGGCACACACTGTTGGCCAAAGCTTTTATCATATTTGTTCTGTTTGTACATCAGGAGTAAACAGCTGAGTCCAGAGCAGCACACACACACTCCTCTCGGTATGTTCTGGTCCAGAGCAGCACACACACACTCCTCTCGGTATGTTCTGGTCCAGAGCAGCACACACACACTCCTCTCGGTATGTTCTGGTCCAGAGCAGCACACACACACACTCCTCTCGGTATGTTCTGGTCCAGAGCAGCACACACACACTCCTCTCGGTATGTTCTGGTCCAGAGCAGCACACACACACTCCTCTCGGTATGTTCTGGTCCAGAGCAGCACACACACACTCCTCTCGGTATGTTCTGGTCCAGAGCAGCACACACACACTCCTCTCGGTATGTTCTGGTCCAGAGCAGCACACACACACTCCTCTCGGTATGTTCTGGTCCAGAGCAGCACACACACACTCCTCTCGGTATGTTCTGGTCCAGAGCAGCACACACACACTCCTCTCGGTATGTTCTGGTCCAGAGCAGCACACACACACTCCTCTCGGTATGTTCTGGTCCAGAGCAGCACACACACACTCCTCTCGGTATGTTCTGGTCCAGAGCAGCACACACACACTCCTCTCGGTATGTTCTGGTCCAGAGCAGCACACACACACTCCTCTCGGTATGTTCTGGTCCAGAGCAGCACACACACACTCCTCTCGGTATGTTCTGGTCCAGAGCAGCACACACACACTCCTCTCGGTATGTTCTGGTCCAGAGCAGCACACACACACTCCTCTCGGTATGTTCTGGTCCAGAGCAGCACACACACACTCCTCTCGGTATGTTCTGGTCCAGAGCAGCACACACACACTCCTCTCGGTATGTTCTGGTCCAGAGCAGCACACACACACTCCTCTCGGTATGTTCTGGTCCAGAGCAGCACACACACACTCCTCTCGGTATGTTCTGGTCCAGAGCAGCACACACACACTCCTCTCGGTATGTTCTGGTCCAGAGCAGCACACACACACTCCTCTCGGTATGTTCTGGTCCAGAGCAGCACACACACACTCCTCTCGGTATGTTCTGGTCCAGAGCAGCACACACACACTCCTCTCGGTATGTTCTGGTCCAGAGCAGCACACACACACTCCTCTCGGTATGTTCTGGTCCAGAGCAGCACACACACACTCCTCTCGGTATGTTCTGGTCCAGAGCAGCACACACACACTCCTCTCGGTATGTTCTGGTCCAGAGCAGCACACACACACTCCTCTCGGTATGTTCTGGTCCAGAGCAGCACACACACACTCCTCTCGGTATGTTCTGGTCCAGAGCAGCACACACACACTCCTCTCGGTATGTTCTGGTCCAGAGCAGCACACACACACTCCTCTCGGTATGTTCTGGTCCAGAGCAGCACACACACACTCCTCTCGGTATGTTCTGGTCCAGAGCAGCACACACACACTCCTCTCGGTATGTTCTGGTCCAGAGCAGCACACACACACTCCTCTCGGTATGTTCTGGTCCAGAGCAGCACACACACACTCCTCTCGGTATGTTCTGGTCCAGAGCAGCACACACACACTCCTCTCGGTATGTTTCTGGTCCAGAGCAGCACACACACACTCCTCTCGGTATGTTCTGGTCCAGAGCAGCACACACACACTCCTCTCGGTATGTTCTGGTCCAGAGCAGCACACACACACTCCTCTCGGTATGTTCTGGTCCAGAGCAGCACACACACACTCCTCTCGGTATGTTCTGGTCCAGAGCAGGAGCCGTACAGTGGAAATGAGCGTCTTTGCTAAAACTTGGTATATTCAGTGCATCTTTCCTTTGTGATAATGTTTATTGTTCACTGCTCAATAGAGTGTGAGCAGCTGAACGTCGCTCTCTCTGTGAACGCTCTCTCTGTGAACGCTCTCGCTCTCTCTGTGAACGCTCTCTCTGTGAACGCTCTCTCTCTGTGAACGCTCTCTCTCTCTGTGAACGCTCTCTCTGTGAACGCTCTCTCTCTCTGTGAACGCTCTCTCTCTCTGTGAACGCTCTCTCTCTCTGTGAACGCTCTCTCTGTGAACGCTCTCTCACTTTGTGAACGCTCTCTCTCTCTGTGAACGCTCTCTCTCTCTGTGAACGCTCTCTCTCTCTGTGAACGCTCTCTCTCTCTGTGAACGCTCTCTCTCTCTGTGAACGCTCTCTCTCTGTGAACGCTCTCTCTCTGTGAACGCTCTCTCTGTGAACGCTCTCTCTGTGAACGCTCTCTCTCTCTGTGAACGCTCTCTCTGTGAACGCTCTCTCTGTGAACGCTCTCTCTGTGAACGCTCTCTCTGTGAACGCTCTCTCTCTCTGTGAACGCTCTCTCTGTGAACGCTCTCTCTGTGAACGCTCTCTCTCTCTGTGAACGCTCTCTCCTCGTTTCTGACTCTCTCTGTGAACGCTCTCTCCTCGTTTCTGACTCTCTCTGTGAACGCTCTCGCTCTCTCTGTGAACGCTCTCGCTCTCTCTGTGAACGCTCTCTCTCTCTGTGAACGCTCTCTCTCTCTGTGAACGCTCTCTCTGTGAACGCTCTCTCTGTGAACGCTCTCTCTCTCTGTGAACGCTCTCTCTGTGAACGCTCTCTCTCTCTGTGAACGCTCTCTCTGTGAACGCTCTCTCTGTGAACGCTCTCTCTGTGAACGCTCTCTCTGTGAACGCTCTCTCTGTGAACGCTCTCTCTGTGAACGCTCTCTCTGTGAACGCTCTCTCTGTGAACGCTCTCTCTCTCTGTGAACGCTCTCTCCTCGTTTCTGACTCTCTCTGTGAACGCTCTCTCTGTGAACGCTCTCTCTGTGAACGCTCTCTCTGTGAACGCTCTCTCTGTGAACGCTCTCTCTCTCTGTGAACGCTCTCTCTCTGTGAACGCTCTCTCTCTGTGAACGCTCTCTCACTCGTTTCTGACTCTCTCTGTGAACGCTCTCTCTCTCTGTGAACGCTCTCTCTGTGAACGCTCTCTCTGTGAACGCTCTCTCTCTGTGAACGCTCTCTCTCTCTGTGAACGCTCTCTCTCTGTGAACGCTCTCTCTCTGTGAACGCTCTCTCTCTGTGAACGCTCTCTCTCTGTGAACGCTCTCTCTCTGTGAACGCTCTCTCTCTGTGAACGCTCTCTCTGTGAACGCTCTCTCTGTGAACGCTCTCTCTCTCTGTGAACGCTCTCTCTCTCTGTGAACGCTCTCTCTGTGAACGCTCTCTCTGTGAACGCTCTCTCTCTGTGAACGCTCTCTCTCTGTGAACGCTCTCTCTCTGTGAACGCTCTCTCTCTCTGTGAACGCTCTCTCTGTGAACGCTCTCTCTGTGAACGCTCTCTCTCTGTGAACGCTCTCTCTCTGTGAACGCTCTCTCTGTGAACGCTCTCTCTCTGTGAACGCTCTCTCTCTGTGAACGCTCTCTCTGTGAACGCTCTCTCTCTGTGAACGCTCTCTCACTCGTTTCTGACTCTCTCTGTGAACGCTCTCTCTCTCTGTGAACGCTCTCTCTCTGTGAACGCTCTCTCTCTGTGAACGCTCTCTCTCTCTGTGAACGCTCTCTCTCTGTGAACGCTCTCTCTCTGTGAACGCTCTCTCACTCGTTTCTGACTCTCTCTGTGAACGCTCTCTCTCTCTGTGAACGCTCTCTCTCTGTGAACGCTCTCTCTGTGAACGCTCTCTCTCTGTGAACGCTCTCTCTGTGAACGCTCTCTCTGTGAACGCTCTCTCTCTGTGAACGCTCTCTCTCTGTGAACGCTCTCTCTCTGTGAACGCTCTCTCTCTGTGAACGCTCTCTCTCTCTGTGAACGCTCTCTCTCTGTGAACGCTCTCTCTCTGTGAACGCTCTCTCTGTGAACGCTCTCTCTCTGTGAACGCTCTCTCTCTGTGAACGCTCTCTCTCTCTGTGAACGCTCTCTCTCTGTGAACGCTCTCTCTGTGAACGCTCTCTCTCTGTGAACGCTCTCTCTGTGAACGCTCTCTCTCTGTGAACGCTCTCTCTCTGTGAACGCTCTCGCTCTCTCTGTGAACGCTCTCTCTGTGAACGCTCTCTCTGTGAACGCTCTCTCTCTCTGTGAACGCTCTCTCTCTCTGTGAACGCTCTCTCTGTGAACGCTCTCTCTGTGAACGCTCTCTCTCTCTGTGAACGCTCTCTCTCTGTGAACGCTCTCTCTCTGTGAACGCTCTCTCTCTCTGTGAACGCTCTCTCTCTGTGAACGCTCTCTCTGTGAACGCTCTCTCTCTGTGAACGCTCTCTCTCTGTGAACGCTCTCGCTCTCTCTGTGAACGCTCTCTCTGTGAACGCTCTCTCTCTCTGTGAACGCTCTCTCTGTGAACGCTCTCTCTCTGTGAACGCTCTCTCTGTGAACGCTCTCTCTCTGTGAACGCTCTCTCTCTCTGTGAACGCTCTCTCTGTGAACGCTCTCTCCTCGTTTCTGACTCTCTCTGTGAACGCTCTCTCCTCGTTTCTGACTCTCTCTGTGAACGCTCTCTCTGTGAACGCTCTCTCCTCGTTTCTGACTCTCTCTGTGAACGCTCTCTCTGTGAACGCTCTCTCCTCGTTTCTGACTCTCTCTGTGAACGCTCTCTCCTCGTTTCTGACTCTCTCTGTGAACGCTCTCTCTGTGAATGCTCTCTCCTCGTTTCTGACTCTCTGTGAACGCTCTCTCCTCGTTTCTGACTCTCTCTGTGAACGCTCTCTCCTCGTTTCTGACTCTCTCTGTGAACGCTCTCTCTCTCTGTGAACGCTCTCTCTGTGAACGCTCTCTCTGTGAACGCTCTCTCTCTGTGAACGCTCTCTCTCTCTGTGAACGCTCTCTCTCTGTGAACGCTCTCTCTCTGTGAACGCTCTCTCTCTGTGAACGCTCTCTCTGTGAACGCTCTCTCTGTGAACGCTCTCTCTCTCTGTGAACGCTCTCTCTGTGAACGCTCTCTCTGTGAACGCTCTCTCTCTCTGTGAACGCTCTCTCTGTGAACGCTCTCTCTCTCTGTGAACGCTCTCTCTGTGAACGCTCTCTCTCTCTGTGAACGCTCTCTCTCTCTGTGAACGCTCTCTCTGTGAACGCTCTCTCTGTGAACGCTCTCTCTCTCTGTGAACGCTCTATCTGTGAACGCTCTCTCTGTGAACGCTCTCTCTCTGTGAACGCTCTCTCTGTGAACGCTCTCTCTGTGAACGCTCTCTCTCTGTGAACGCTCTCTCTCTGTGAACGCTCTCTCTCTGTGAACGCTCTCTCTCTGTGAACGCTCTCTCTGTGAACGCTCTCTCTGTGAACGCTCTCTCTCTGTGAACGCTCTCTCTGTGAACGCTCTCTCTGTGAACGCTCTCTCTGTGAACGCTCTCTCTGTGAACGCTCTCTCTGTGAACGCTCTCTCTCTGTGAACGCTCTCTCACTCGTTTCTGACTCTCTCTGTGAACGCTCTCTCTCTCTGTGAACGCTCTCTCTCTCTGTGAACGCTCTCTCTCTCTCGTTTCTGACTCTCTGTGAACGCTCTCTCTGTGAACGCTCTCTCTGTGAACGCTCTCTCTCTCGTTTCTGACTCTCTCTGTGAACGCTCTCTCCTCATTTCTGACTCTCTCTGTGAACGCTCTCTCCTCGTTTCTGACTCTCTCTGTGAACGCTCTCTCTCTCTGTGAACGCTCTCTCTGTGAACGCTCTCTCTGTGAACGCTCTCTCTGTGAACGCTCTCTCTCTGTGAACGCTCTCTCTGTGAACGCTCTCTCTGTGAACGCTCTCTCTGTGAACGCTCTCTCCTCGTTTCTGACTCTCTCTGTGAACGCTCTCTCTGTGAACGCTCTCTCTGTGAATGCTCTCTCCTCGTTTCTGACTCTCTGTGAACGCTCTCTCCTCGTTTCTGACTCTCTCTGTGAACGCTCTCTCCTCGTTTCTGACTCTCTCTGTGAACGCTCTCTCTCTCTCTGTGAACGCTCTCTCTGTGAACGCTCTCTCTGTGAACGCTCTCTCTCTGTGAACGCTCTCTCTCTCTGTGAACGCTCTCTCTGTGAACGCTCTCTCTGTGAACGCTCTCTCTCTGTGAACGCTCTCTCTGTGAACGCTCTCTCTGTGAACGCTCTCTCTGTGAACGCTCTCTCTCTCTGTGAACGCTCTCTCTGTGAACGCTCTCTCTGTGAACGCTCTCTCTCTGTGAACGCTCTCTCTGTGAACGCTCTCTCTGTGAACGCTCTCTCTGTGAACGCTCTCTCTGTGAACGCTCTCTCTGTGAACGCTCTCTCTCTGTGAACGCTCTCTCTGTGAACGCTCTCTCTGTGAACGCTCTCTCTCTGTGAACGCTCTCTCACTCGTTTCTGACTCTCTCTGTGAACGCTCTCTCCTCGTTTCTGACTCTCTCTGTGAACGCTCTCTCTGTGAACGCTCTCTCCTCGTTTCTGACTCTCTCTGTGAACGCTCTCTCTCTCTGTGAACGCTCTCTCTGTGAACGCTCTCTCTGTGAACGCTCTCTCTCTGTGAACGCTCTCTCACTCGTTTCTGACTCTCTCTGTGAACGCTCTCTCCTCGTTTCTGACTCTCTCTGTGAACGCTCTCTCTGTGAACGCTCTCTCCTCGTTTCTGACTCTCTCTGTGAACGCTCTCTCCTCGTTTCTGACTCTCTCTGTGAACGCTCTCTCCTCGTTTCTGACTCTCTCTGTGAACGCTCTCTCTCTGTGAACGCTCTCTCTGTGAACGCTCTCTCTGTGAACGCTCTCTCTCTCTGTGAACGCTCTCTCTCTCTGTGAACGCTCTCTCTGTGAACGCTCTCTCTGTGAACGCTCTCTCTGTGAACGCTCTCTCTGTGAACGCTCTCTCTCTCTGTGAACGCTCTCTCTGTGAACGCTCTCTCTCTGTGAACGCTCTCTCTCTCTGTGAACGCTCTCTCTGTGAACGCTCTCTCTGTGAACGCTCTCTCTGTGAACGCTCTCTCTGTGAACGCTCTCTCTCTGTGAACGCTCTCTCTCTGTGAACGCTCTCTCTGTGAACGCTCTCTCTGTGAACGCTCTCTCTGTGAACGCTCTCTCTGTGAACGCTCTCTCTCTCTGTGAACGCTCTCTCCTCGTTTCTGACTCTCTCTGTGAACGCTCTCTCTGTGAACGCTCTCTCTGTGAACGCTCTCTCTGTGAACGCTCTCTCTGTGAACGCTCTCTCTGTGAACGCTCTCTCTGTGAACACTCTCTCTGTGAACGCTCTCTCTCTGTGAACGCTCTCTCTCTCTGTGAACGCTCTCTCTGTGAACGCTCTCTCTGTGAACGCTCTCTCTGTGAACGCTCTCTCTGTGAACGCTCTCTCTCTCTGTGAACGCTCTCTCTCTGTGAACGCTCTCTCTCTGTGAACGCTCTCTCTGTGAACGCTCTCTCTCTCTGTGAACGCTCTCTCCTCGTTTCTGACTCTCTCTGTGAACGCTCTCTCTGTGAACGCTCTCTCTGTGAACGCTCTCTCTGTGAACGCTCTCTCTGTGAACGCTCTCTCTGTGAACGCTCTCTCTGTGAACGCTCTCTCTGTGAACACTCTCTCTGTGAACGCTCTCTCTCTGTGAACGCTCTCTCTCTCTGTGAACGCTCTCTCTGTGAACGCTCTCTCTGTGAACGCTCTCTCTGTGAACGCTCTCTCTGTGAACGCTCTCTCTGTGAACACTCTCTCTGTGAACGCTCTCTCTCTGTGAACGCTCTCTCCTCGTTTCTGACTCTCTCTGTGAACGCTCTCTCTCTGTGAACGCTCTCTCTGTGAACGCTCTCTCCTCGTTTCTGACTCTCTCTTTGAACGCTCTCTCCTCGTTTCTGACTCTCTCTTTGAACGCTCTCTCCTCGTTTCTGACTCTCTCCTGTGATGTTGTCAGGACCCTCTGTGTACAGCCGTCCTTGCACTCGCCGATTTACAAATTGCGTTTGGTGAAAAATGTCCATAAACCTGCAACGATTTACTTTAGAGAAAAGGCTCTCTCTGGACCCTCGGCCCCCCAGTTGGGAACCCCTGGTCTATACTTTATCTATATAAGCTGAGGAGAGCGCAGGGGCCGAGTAGAGGCGCTCCGAGGGCCCACAGAGTGTTGTTATAGGGAAATGAAGATTCTGAGGCACATGCAAACAAATCCATTTGAATAAACAAATATTTAAAACAGCATTACATGAAATAAAAAAGGCACATAGTCTGATATATTCTTTCTTTTTGAAACGTTCTGTAAAGTTCTTTATTTCTGATTTGGAAACGATATATTTGTGCCTTTGGACTGGACTGAAGCTCATTGTGATGTCATGCTGAGCAAACACAACAAAGGAAGAAGTTAATGACACAAACACCCACACACACACATAGACACACACACAGACACATACACATAGACACACACACATAGACACAGACACATACACACTAACACACATAGACACAGACTGACACACAAACACATACACACAGACACACTGACACACACACACTCACACACATTGACACACACACACACACTAACACACATAGACACAGACACACACACTGACACACACACATTGACACACACACACACACTCACACATACACACACAGACACACGCACACACTGACACAGACACACACACACACAGATACTCACAGACACACACACACTCACAGACACACACACTCACAGACACACACACACACTCACAGACACACACACACACTCACACAGACACACACACACACACACACACACACACAGACACACACACACACACACACAGACACACACACTCACAGACACACACACACACACACACACTCACACACACACACACACACACACACACACACGCACACACACACATACACGTTTTTGTTACCTGGTGGGTCCCTTTGACAGGGCCGTTCAGAATGGGACCCATAGACATAATCTTTTTTTACCAAGACTTTAAGTAATACAAAACAGTCAATAGAAACCAAACAACTATTTTAAAGGAATTTTATTTTAGATTTTGTTTTCGAATTGCAGTGATTCTATTTTTGACATAGAATTTAATGCCACTCCATGTCCGATGTCTAAGGTCATCTGGTGAGGCATTAATGCAGGCCAGGCAGTGAGACTTCCCAGGGACCTTTCCAGTCTGTATGAAAGGTGTCATGGTCTTCTCCACAGCCTTCACCTCAGATGCAGACCATGGCTTTCTTACACGTTCTAGGGAGAGAAATAAAAATATATTAGCAATATACACTCCCAGGGTGAGGACCAAGCAGCCTGGCTGTAATCCCCCACCTGGTACACTTACCAGAAGGGGCACTGCCACTACCATGGGGTGCATCTGGATGAATGGTTGAAGGTTCTCCGCTTGAAGTTTCTTTTAGCCCGCCGTTTGTGAGAGGATCTCTACTGCTCTCCCTGTCGCACAGAAAATAAAAATACAAGTGGCCTTTAGGGGAAAAAAATCATACATATTTTAATAATATCAAGAATTACCTTCAGGCTCAATTTGTATCTGGTCGAGGCTCTTTCCTTCGAATTCCGTCACTCTTCCCTGCTCCATGGCCATCAACACTTTGCTGATTTTGGCCAGCTCCAGTGTCCCCTCTGGTAGTCTGTAATATTGCCTGTGGATGCGAATGTCATGGCCGAGGAAGTTGGCAAGTATGTCCATCTCATTCTCTTTCATATTGAGAACTGTAGACATAGTAGCTATGTGCTTTCTAAGTTTGGTTGAGGATAGCATCTCTGGATGCACCGCACCACATTCTTTGGCTACCTGGCGTAGGGAGTCTGATCCCCTGATGTGGGTGTCTGCGCCCGGGCGGGAAAAGAAGTATGGGTTATGGTCAGAGATGGAACAGGCCCTTCTGTTCTCCACCAGCACCTCCATCGAAGCAATCATTTCAGGAGTCAAAAGAACCGGCACTTTCCGACTTCTTTTCCCTTTAATTTCAATGCGTTGAAAATGCTGACACAGCTTTTTCTCAAGTTGGGACAGTCCCAGAGCAATGTCAGAATGGATCCCAGTCTTACTTCTTAAGGTAAAGGCTGTCAGTGGCATCTTTGAAACCTCACCTTCCCTTCTTCGATTGAAAATGATGACCTCACAAAGAGTCAAAACTGCCAGTTTAGACCAATGCTTAGACGTTGGCTCACTTATTAGGGTTTGCACATATTCAGGTCGACATACCTCAATATGTGCATGCATGGCTCTAACGTCCTCAGTCAGAGGGAGCAGGTCCGGAGTGTTCCACTTGGCTTGCCGGAGGGTCTGTAGGGCAGCAGAAGAAACACAGACGTCCCACCTCTTCTCAAAAAGCAGCCGGCTTCGTTGGAGGTTTTTAATAAATAGTTCATCAACACAATGCTCCATTTTTGAGTCACATTCAAGAATATCTGCTAGCTTTCTGAGGCTATGGCCGAGTTTGAGGGCCAAGGATGGAGTCTTGTATTGATTTGTTTCCTCATCATATCCAGCCACAGACCTGACTGCATCAATCACATGGTTAAAGTTGGAAGGAATAAAGAAATCCTTAATTGTTTTCAGTTTCCCTGCGGTTTTTGCTTCGTTAATTAACCTACCGACTTCTCTCATTTTCTGCCTAATGTAATCATGCTTAGTCTTATCATGCCCATGTTTTAAGTACAGGTGCTCTCCGAGTCTCAGAATCCCCTTTTCTGCTTTGACAACACCCGTGACCTCATCCTGATGCATTGCCGAAATTAAAGACCACAGCTTTTTGCTGATGCCCTCCGGTACAGGCTGGGCTAGGGAGCAGAGGGACTGGACCCTACTTCTACCTGGTTTAGCCTGGGCATCTTTCTGTGAAAGCCGGCACCTGGCCACATGCCTCCACAGCGACTTTCGCTTAAGCAATGCCCCACAGTCTATACAGTGCAAAAACTCACTGGATTTAACTGGGCAATTTGGCTGTTTAGCTGGGACTAAAGTTCCAATGCCGGCCTTTAAAACCTCAAAATTGTGCTCACGGTTTCCACTATTCCTGATCAAATCAAACTGAAGTTTACGTGCTTTAGATTTCACAGGTAGAGCCAATGCTCTGGCTACGTCACTTTCATTTCCATGTTTTCTAGTCAAATGACGGGACATTTTGTGGCAGGACATTGAACAGTAGAGGCAGAAGTGTCTCTTGCTGTATACTCGCCCCCCATTTTTCTTCTTTTGCAGCTGCATGATAACAATCTTATTTGCCTTTGGTTCGTCACTTTCCGAGTCTTGAAGAAAAGTGTTTTTGATTTTTCTTTTTCCATACTTTTTTACAGGTTTCTTCTTGACAGTTAAATCGTCAGAATCTGAGTCGACTTCATCAATTAGGGACTCTTGACTAAGCTGCACAAACAACAAATAATTTGTAATCATTCTATATAACAATTTGAAGTCATGACTTGTAGTCAGCACTTACCAGTGGTTTGTAAGCGTGCGCTTCAGTGTGCTCCTCCATGATTTCTTGCAGCCTAATGAACCACACACTTGCACCTTTTTCTAGCCTGACACCTGATTTCCTCTGTTGTGCTGCTCCATGATTGGCTCCAGCCTGCTGGACTGAAATTGCCCCAGTGTGCCCCTCCTTGATATCCCGCAACCCACCACCAGGGTTCCGACACATAACACACTTTTTTCAGGAAAGTAAACCTCCAGGGGTCCTTTCCATATTTTTACAGAGACTGCATAAGGACCGTTAGAAAAGCATTACCCATTGATTATTAAGCTTGGACCAGTGGGGTCCGGTGTTCGGGCCCCACCACGTAAAACCAGTCCCCATGACGTGAGTGGAATCTCAGGTTATGGAACCCACCAGGAGTTGAAAACAAGTGCACACACACACAGACAGACACACACACACACACAGACAGGTGTGTTTGGAGATGCCGTGTGTCATGGAGCTTCATAATGGCTCCAACTGAACATTTAGAATCTCACAAAGCCAGTTCTGTGCAGAGCAGGCGTGCCTCTTTACCCTCTTTACCCTCTTTACCCTCTTTACCCTCTTTACCAGGCGCTACAAAGAGCGGGAGCCTGAGCTCTGCATTTACACTCTTTTCCTAAACAAACTGTGGCAGTGAATGAGTGAAACCTGAGCCGCAGCTGCAGGTGTGTCTCCTTCAGAGCCGAGAGCTACAGTCTCTGAACCATCAGCATCTGACCAGACTTTGGTCTGTTTCCTGTTTCTTTGTCCTCCTCACGTCATTGTCAAAGGCTCCTCTGTGCATTACAGTAAGGAATGATAAAAGTAAGCTTTAGCATGTTTGGACTGTAGGGCAGGTGTCTCCAACCCTTTTCACCCAGAGAGCTACTCTCCCGGGACGATAAAGGCAGAGAGCTACTTTCCCGGGACGATAAAGGCAGAGAGCTACTTTCCCGGGACAATAAAGGCAGAGAGCTACTTTCCCGGGACGACAAAGGCAGAGAGCTACTCCTTTAAGCAGCCTTGGGGAAAGAATTGATGATATACTGTATTGGTGTGAAGGAGTCTGATGTCGGTGCAGTCATTATTTATCATCACACGTGTTACTAGTGACAAAGTCTGCGCTACTTTTTCTTCAAAAGGACGTATATCCCAATGCACTGCATGGACATGGATATCATTTTCGTAATGAATACAAAAATAAAGTCAGTTAATGCAGCTTTAAGTATTTGATTTGATGTGTTTATTTGTAAATCCTTTGGAGACCTCTGGTGTAGATCCTGACGGTAACTTTAGTTAATCAAAGATCCAAGTTCCCTCATGATGTTTCCTGTTGCTGTGGACCACGGTGAAAGCTTTAACAGGATAGTTTCAGATTGTTTGTCTAACGTATGTCTGAGTCCTTGTTGGATCCAGGCTGGTGCAGAGCGTTGTGGTGATGCCAAACAGGTGTGTTGTGGAATAAGATGCCGTAATAATTGGTGTGGTTGGTGCAGTTTCTCTATGGAGACGGCCCTCAGGAGACGTGGGCCCTGCCTCACCTCCGCCCTCGCTCCTCTGGGGCCAATTACCTGCAACTGGTGCAAGAAGCAAGTCCAAGCCTGGTCTGCACCGGCACCGGAGTGACACCTGTGCTCTCCCGCTGTCAGACTCACCTCACCAAACATATACTTGACTTTAAAGACTTTACCAAACATATACTTGACTTTAAAGACTTTACCAAACATATTCATGACTTTAAAGACTTTACCAAACATATACATGACTTTAAAGACTTTACCAAACATATACATGACTTTAAAGACTTTACCAAACATATACATGACTTTAAAGACTTTACCAAACATATACATGACTTTAAAGACTTTACCAAACATATTCATGACTTTAAAGACTTTACCAAACATATTCATGACTTTAAAGACTTTACCAAACATGTACATGACTTTAAAGACTTTACCAAACATATACATGACTTTAAAGACTTTACCAAACATATACATGACTTTAAAGACTTTACCAAACATATACTTGACTTTAAAGACTTTACCAAACATATACATGACTTTAAAGACTTTACCAAACATATACTTGACTTTAAAGACTTTACCAAACATATACTTGACTTTAAAGACTTTACCAAACATATACTTGACTTTAAAGACTTTACCAAACATATACATGACTTTAAAGACTTTACCAAACATATACTTGACTTTAAAGACTTTACCAAACATATACTTGACTTTAAAGACTTTACCAAACATATGCATGACTTTAAAGACTTTACCAAACATATGCATGACTTTAAAGACTTTACCAAACATATTCATGACTTTAAAGACTTTACCAAACATATGCATGACTTTAAAGACTTTACCAAACATATTCATGACTTTAAAGACTTTACCAAACATATGCATGACTTTAAAGACTTTACCAAACATATTCATGACTTTAAAGACTTTACCAAACATATGCATGACTTTAAAGACTTTACCAAACATATACTTGACTTTAAAGACTTTACCAAACATATTCATGACTTTAAAGACTTTACCAAACATATGCATGACTTTAAGGACTTTACCAAACATATTCATGACTTTAAAGACTTTACCAAACATATGCATGACTTTAAAGACTTTACCAAACATATACATGACTTTAAAGACTTTACCAAACATATGCATGACTTTAAAGACTTTACCAAACATATACATGACTTTAAAGACTTTACCAAACATATACATGACTTTAAAGACTTTACCAAACATATACTTGACTTTAAAGACTTTACCAAACATATACATGACTTTAAAGACTTTACCAAACATATACTTGACTTTAAAGACTTTACCAAACATATACTTGACTTTAAAGACTTTACCAAACATATACTTGACTTTAAAGACTTTACCAAACATATTCATGACTTTAAAGACTTTACCAAACATATGCATGACTTTAAAGACTTTACCAAACATATTCATGACTTTAAAGACTTTACCAAACATATGCATGACTTTAAAGACTTTACCAAACATATACTTGACTTTAAAGACTTTACCAAACATATTCATGACTTTAAAGACTTTACCAAACATATGCATGACTTTAAAGACTTTACCAAACATATTCATGACTTTAAAGACTTTACCAAACATATGCATGACTTTAAAGACTTTACCAAACATATACATGACTTTAAAGACTTTACCAAACATATGCATGACTTTAAAGACTTTACCAAACATATTCATGACTTTAAAGACTTTACCAAACATATGCATGACTTTAAAGACTTTACCAAACATATACTTGACTTTAAAGACTTTACCAAACATATTCATGACTTTAAAGACTTTACCAAACATGTACATGACTTTAAAGACTTTACCAAACATATGCATGACTTTAAAGACTTTACCAAACATATACATGACTTTAAAGACTTTACCAAACATATGCATGACTTTAAAGACTTTACCAAACATATGCATGACTTCAAAGACTTTAACAAACATATACTTGACTTTAAAGACTTTACCAAACATATGCATGACTTTAAAGACTTTACCAAAGATATTCATGACTTTAAAGACTTTACCAAAGATATTCATGACTTTAAAGACTTTACCAAACATATGCATGACTTCAAAGACTTTACCAAACATATGCATGACTTTAAAGACTTTACCAAACATATTCATGACTTTAAAGACTTTACCAAAGATATTCATGACTTTAAAGACTTTACCAAACATATTCATGACTTTAAAGACTTTACCAAACATATGCATGACTTTAAAGACTTTACCAAACATATACATGACTTTAAAGACTTTACCAAACATATTCATGACTTTAAAGACTTTACCAAACATATACATGACTTTAAAGACTTTACCAAACATATGCATGACTGTAAAGACTTTACCAAACATATACATGACTTTAAAGACTTTACCAAACATATTCATGACTTTAAAGACTTTACCAAACATGTACATGACTTTAAAGACTTTACCAAACATATACATGACTTTAAAGACTTTACCAAACATATACATGACTTTAAAGACTTTACCAAACATATTCATGACTTTAAAGACTTTACCAAACATATTCATGACTTTAAAGACTTTACCAAACATGTACATGACTTTAAAGACTTTACCAAACATATACATGACTTTAAAGACTTTACCAAACATATACTTGACTTTAAAGACTTTACCAAACATATACATGACTTTAAAGACTTTACCAAACATATACTTGACTTTAAAGACTTTACCAAACATATACTTGACTTTAAAGACTTTACCAAACATATACTTGACTTTAAAGACTTTACCAAACATATACATGACTTTAAAGACTTTACCAAACATATACTTGACTTTAAAGACTTTACCAAACATATGCATGACTTTAAAGACTTTACCAAACATATACATGACTTTAAAGACTTTACCAAACATATACATGACTTTAAAGACTTTACCAAACATATTCATGACTTTAAAGACTTTACCAAACATATGCATGACTTTAAAGACTTTACCAAACATATTCATGACTTTAAAGACTTTACCAAACATATGCATGACTTTAAAGACTTTACCAAACACATTCATGACTTTAAAGACTTTACCAAACATATGCATGACTTTAAAGACAATAGCCCTAACCCTAACACTTTTTATTATCTAATCAAATGGTGTATTTTGCTGATTTTGCCAGCCTGCTCTTATCCATCCGTACTCTGCGCTCAGTCATCATGTCCTGCATGTAACGTCTGGGTCTGGTCCCTGTGTTTGTGATTACAATCGGTTGAATTTCGACCGTCCAATCAGAGAGCGCGGGAGGCGGGTGTTGTAGTTAGATGTGGGTGACGTCAAGAGTTTGCTCCGAACGGGCAGGTTGGAGTTTGGCGAAAAATTTGATAGTAAAGTATTCTGGTCTGGTTCTATCAAGAAACTGAAGCCGGAGCAAGAGGAATGTTTAGCAAATGTAATCGCTGGAAAAAATGGTGGCGCTACTCCCCACAGGCTCTGTTAACGGCAAAGGAGATGGCTAAAGCTAGGCTAAATGCTAAAGCTAAATTTCTAACGACTCACTCGGGCTCATTACATACTCATATCCAATCGTTTCAATCTATAAGAGGAGTTAACCCCTCCCACCTGTTAACGAAGTCGATGGAGCACCTCCAGACCTTAGTACCAAATGTAACTTGTACTATGGTATGGTGCGACCAGGCTAGGATTCTTCCATAAATGACTAAAATGTGAGCTTGATTGTGTTGGATTTTGAAGCCGGACATAAAGTAAATCTTCCTCTTTGCCCAGTGAGATTTCTCATACATTTTATCAGATGCAGCTCTTACTGTAATGAATCTATTTATATCAATCCAGAGCTCCTGTCTAAACTCAAGGGCACAAAAATACAAAGTAAACTAAAACTCTATAAGACCAAGAACTAAGCTTTGTTGTTCTTTTAATGATCATGTTTTCAGTATATTCCAGTGCTCGTAGGGGCTGTAGAAATCAGTGGTTAAGTGCTGATATGTGCAATAAGGGCCTTTTATCATGACACCTGGTCTAAGTCCTCCTGTTTCCTCAAAGACAATGTAAATGTCTGTAATTATCCAGGGCCAATGGAACAGAAGGGAGCACAAGGAGACAGGTGGAGAAACACACACTTCATATACACACTACGCACACACCACGTACACACCATATATACACCACATACACACTAACATACACACCGCATACACTTCACATTATATGTATATAAATATTCTCCTTTTTGGATTCTCTAAGATAAACAAAACATTTTTTTTTAAATTAACCGCTATTTTTTAATTCTAATTAATGGCCTTCACCAAATGAAATGCAGTGTGATGGTAAAAGTGCCTAAACTCAAGTGAAATGCCCCAAAGTTGTAGATTTCAGTTCCAAATCCCAAATTTTAGGAAAGCTCCGCCCTCTCCACTTTTTAAACCAAACTCTCTGCTCTTATTGGACGAGCTCGTATCACCAGAATGATTGACAGTTAGGAGGACCAATAGTCTTGATGACCATCTTGAAGTCAAAAATCCTCATGTATACACCTTTAAAGCAGATATAATGAGTCAAAACATGATCCACCAAAGGGTTGAGGAGACCATGGAAGGGTTGATACGAGTCTGATCAGTCACATGACCATTATTTACAAGTCAAACGTTGAGTATTTACAAAGAGCCGCCACATCACTATGAAAAACACAGACTGACACGGATCTAAACAGCTTTTTAGATCTGGAATTTTATATTTGATGTATTTAAAAGCACCAGAAAAAACAGATTCTTTGTGTGAAATGCGCCTGACTTTTAGTTGAATTCAAGTTTTCACAGAACTTCCTGCTTTTACCGGTACTTCCTGTATTTTGTAATCCATCAGTGCAGAGATGCTGCCTACACTTCCAGAAATATACAGTTTGATAAATCCAAATATGAAAAGTTTGAAGTCAGGACACAGTTAACTATAAATACCTGATAATTAGAAAAACCTGCCTGAGACCTGTAAATACATATATATATTTATTTCTTTTTAAACTGTCTTTTGTGTGTGTTTTTACAGTGTGTTTTTAAATGTAAAGCCTTCTGTATGAACTGTGCTTTTAGCTGTTTTGAGGAGTTTGTATTTACGTTTTAGAACAAAATAAATCACGTTTTTCAAATCAAAGTTAGTTATTATAGAGGCCGACCCAATATCAACAGATCTATCCTCGTTTAATAAAAGGGGAAAAGAAAACAAGCAGATTAAATAGACTTTATAAACACAGTATAAAATATTCTTTTATTGGTGATTAATGTTGTTGTTGCACATTACAGCAGAGAAAACCGAAAATAAGACTCAGATTTAAGATTATAGACAATATAAATAAAATTATAATACGGTGGGAATATTGAATAAAACAAAATAAAATATTATCTTAAATCATGGGTGTCAAAGTCAAGGTAAAGGTGCACTTTATTGACCCCCGCATTTGACCCATCCTGATGTCAGGAGCAGTGGTTGCCGTAGTAACAGCGCCCGGGAACCCATTCTCCAGATGTTGATGTTCGGCTTGGTCAGGACCGGAGCTGGAGGATTTAACCTTGTGAGCATGTTTTTAGTGGTAACTGGAGCACCCGGAGGAAACCTACGCAAGCACGGGGAGAACATGCAATTATTATAAACCAGCAGCGTTGATGGTTAAGGGAAAACAGCCAAATGTAATGTATTCTAACATTTTAACCCAAAAACACATCATTAGAAGTTAAAAAGTTCAATATAAAATGTGTTTAACTTTATATTTGATCCAGTTTTGGTTCAATCTAAACAATAAACACATTTTGTTTTCAGAAAAATAAACCAGAAAATAGCAGTGAAACTCAAATATCTTCATAAAGTAAAAGCCAGTTCCTATTTTTATAATCTGCCCCTGACCAGAAAGACTTTAACACCCCTGTTTTAAAACAAAGTCTGGGCTGAAAACTAAAAGTCAGGTTCTGCTTTGGACCTTTCGCTCGGGTGACCTTGGTCTGTAGAAATGCGCCATACGATTAACCGTGACTTACTTCCTGCTCTGTCTGTGGTGGATGGGGTCGGCCTCGCGTGACCAGATAAGCATCAGTATCCAAATAGGTTCAGGTCAGGCTGGTTCTCCTCCTTCTCCAGAACTCATTTGAGATGCAAATGAAAAGACTGAGCAACTGAAGCTTTGGGAATGATTCATGACTCCATCAATCATTTATCTAAACACAGATAAAAATGCTTTAAAAAGTCCATAAATGTACGATTACTGTGTACGACAGAACATGGGTCATTTATAGCTAGGTTTCCATCTTTACCTTAATAATAAAAGTCTATTAAAAAACTAATATATAATAATATATATATTAAATATTTTAGCGTCATAAGCTAACAAAAAATATGTAATTTAACAAAAAATATGTAATTTTCTCCTTTTTCCTTCTACATTGCACTGGTCTTTTTGCCCCCTTTTGTTCCCAACATGCATTTTCCTTGTGAGTGGCCGAGAAGCCCCCCAAAAAAAAAAAAAAAAATTAAATGATAAAAAATAAATAGTTAAAAACATCTAAACAAAATGAGTAATTAATAATAAATAAATAATAATAAATAAAATAAAAAATAGATGAAACAATTATGATAAAATAAAAATAATAATATAAATAAAATGATACAAAATAAATAAAATAAAAGAATAATACAAAATGATAAATAAGATAAAAAATGATAACATTTAGCTGCGCCACAGTTAAGCCCCTTGGAAACTCTGCACTCTCCGTCTGTGTCAGTGAAACAAATCTGAACATTGGGAGGTGTATTCTTACACTTTTCCCGCTGAAGAAACCTGGACTTATTGTAAATCCCCCAGATCTGGGACAATTTATCTCTGATTAAATAAACAAAAAGATTTTTCTGACACTCTAATATCCAAACCAACTTAGACTCAGTACGGACCAAAAGTTTAGACACACTTTCTCTTCATGACTATTGACTGTAGATTCACCGCTCCACCCAGAGGCTACTCCACCTCTGCTGCTGTGACCCGTCCTGCTCCACCCAGAGGCTACTCCATCTCTGCTGCTGTGACCTGTCCTGCTCCACCCAGAGGCTACTCCACCTCTGCTGCTGTGACCTGTCCTGCTCCACCCAGAGGCTACTCCACCTCTGCTGCTGTGACCCGTCCTGCTCCACCCAGAGGCTACTCCACCTCTGCTGCTGTGACCCGCCCTGCTCCACCCAGAGACTACTCCACCTCTGCTGCTGTGACCCGTCCTGCTCCACCCAGAGGCTACTCCACCTCTGCTGCTGTGACCCGTCCTGCTCCACCCAGAGGCTACTCCACCTCTGCTGATGTGACCCGTCCTGCTCCACCCAGAGGCTACTCCACCTCTGCTGCTGTGACCCGTCCTGCTCCACCCAGAGGCTACTCCACCTCTGCTGCTGTGACCTGTCCTGCTCCACCCAGAGGCTACTCCACCTCTGCTGCTGTGACCTGTCCTGCTCCACCCAGAGGCTACTCCACCTCTGCTGCTGTGACCCGTCCTGCTCCACCCAGAGGCTACTCCACCTCTGCTGCTGTGACCCGTCCTGCTCCACCCAGAGGCTACTCCACCTCTGCTGCTGCGACCTGTCCTGCTCCACCCAGAGGCTACTCCACCTCTGCTGCTGTGACCTGTCCTGCTCCACCCAGAGGCTACTCCACCTCTGATGCTGCGACCTGTCCTGCTCCACCCAGAGGCTACTCCACCTCTGCTGCTGTGACCCGTCCTGCTCCACCCAGAGGCTACTCCACCTCTGCTGCTGTGACCCGTCCTGCTCCACCCAGAGGCTACTCCACCTCTGCTGCTGTGACCCGCCCTGCTCCACCCAGAGACTACTCCACCTCTGCTGCTGTGACCCGTCCTGCTCCACCCAGAGACTACTCCACCTCTGCTGCTGTGACCTGTCCTGCTCCACCTCTGCTGCTGTGAGCCGTCCTGCTTCACCCAGAGGCTACTCCACCTCTGCTGCTGTGACCCGTCCTGCTCCACCCAGAGGCTACTCCACCTCTGCTGCTGTGACCCGTCCTGCTCCACCCAGAGACTACTCCACCTCTGCTGCTGTGACCCGTCCTGCTCCACCCAGAGGCTACTCCACCTCTGCTGCTGTGACCCGTCCTGCTCCACCCAGAGGCTACTCCACCTCTGCTGCTGTGACCCGTACTGCTCCACCCAGAGGCTACTCCACCTCTGCTGCTGTGACCCGCCCTGCTCCACCCAGAGACTACTCCACCTCTGCTGCTGTGACCCGTCCTGCTCCACCCAGAGGCTACTCCACCTCTGCTGCTGTGACCCGTCCTGCTCCACCCAGAGGCTACTCCACCTCTGCTGATGTGACCCGTCCTGCTCCACCCAGAGGCTACTCCACCTCTGCTGCTGTGACCCGTCCTGCTCCACCCAGAGGCTACTCCACCTCTGCTGCTGTGACCTGTCCTGCTCCACCCAGAGGCTACTCCACCTCTGCTGCTGTGACCTGTCCTGCTCCACCCAGAGGCTACTCCACCTCTGCTGCTGTGACCCGTCCTGCTCCACCCAGAGGCTACTCCACCTCTGCTGCTGTGACCCGTCCTGCTCCACCCAGAGGCTACTCCACCTCTGCTGCTGTGACCCGCCCTGCTCCACCCAGAGGCTACTCCACCTCTGCTGCTGTGACCCGTCCTGCTCCACCCAGAGGCTACTCCACCTCTGCTGCTGTGACCCGCCCTGCTCCACCCAGAGGCTACTCCACCTCTGCTGCTGTGACCCGTCCTGCTCCACCCAGAGGCTACTCCACCTCTGCTGCTGTGACCCGCCCTGCTCCACCCAGAGGCTACTCCACCTCTGCTGCTGTGACCCGTCCTGCTCCACCCAGAGGCTACTCCACCTCTGCTGCTGTGACCTGTCCTGCTCCACCCAGAGGCTACTCCACCTCTGCTGCTGTGACCCGTCCTGCTCCACCCAGAGGCTACTCCACCTCTGCTGCTGTGACCCGTCCTGCTCCACCCAGAGGCTACTCCACCTCTGCTGCTGTGACCCGTCCTGCTCCACCCAGAGACTACTCCACCTCTGCTGCTGTGACCCGTCCTGCTCCACCCAGAGACTACTCCACCTCTGCTGCTGTGACCTGTCCTGCTCCACCTCTGCTGCTGTGAGCCGTCCTGCTTCACCCAGAGGCTACTCCACCTCTGCTGCTGTGACCCGTCCTGCTCCACCCAGAGGCTACTCCACCTCTGCTGCTGTGACCCGTCCTGCTCCACCCAGAGGCTACTCCACCTCTGCTGCTGTGACCCGTCCTGCTCCACCCAGAGGCTACTCCACCTCTGCTGCTGTGACCCGTCCTGCTCCACCCAGAGGCTACTCCACCTCTGCTGCTGTGACCCTATCCACCCACCCACACCCAGGCTGTGTAAGGGCTGTTTGACCGATAAGGAGAGTGATGGTGCTGGGCCACATGACCTCCACAGTCACCGGACCTGAACCCAGTCCAGATGGTTTTGGACCTGAACCCAGTCCAGATGGTTTTGGACCTGAACCTAGTCCAGATGGTTTTGGACCTGAACCCAGTCCAGATGGTTTTGGGGCTGGACCACAGAGTGAAGGGGCCAATAAGTGCTAAGCATCATGGGAACTCCTTCAGGACTGTTGGAGACCATTTCAGGTCCTGTTGAAGCTCATCCAGAGAATGCCAAGAGTGAAGCAGTATCAGAGCAAAAGGAGCTACTTTGAAGAACCAGAATATAACACATATTTACACTTTACACTTATACTTTTTTAGTACATACATAATTCACATGAGTTCATTCATATTTTTGATGCCTTCGGTGTAAATCTACAATTTTGATAGTCATGAAGATTAAAAAAACTCTTTGAATGAGAAGGCGTGTCCAAACTTTTGCTCTGTGTATTATTACAGACTATTCTCATCAGTGCAATGCTACAGTACTTTCTACATATTCAGAACAGCACCAGTTTGGGTTCTGAAAGGTCCAACAAAGCTTGCTCCATCCCGGCCCAGTGCAGGCTGAGTCCGCCCCGAGTCCGCCCCGAGTCCTCCCCGAGTCCGCCCAGACTGAAACAGGATATGGCCATGTCTTTGTGCTCATTGTGGAGAGTCTAATCTGGACAATTACACCTCCAGAGCGAGACCGCGGCCCCAGGACCGGGCCCAGGATTAGGGTCTGAGCCTCGGGGGTAGACCCAGTCCCCGCCAAAGCAGCCTCCAGACCTGAAACCTTTAGACGTGTCATCAAGTGTTAGCATGAAAGAAGAAAAACTGGAAAAAAGTGAAATTGTGGTCAGATTTATTCACTAAAAACAATATAATGATGCTTATTTTTTAGTTTTTGTTGCTGGAATGTAGTTTGTCAAAAGATTATTTTAAGATTATAAAATACTTCATAAACTTATTAGAGAAAAAAGTCTGAGCAGTGAGTTTTTTAAGCTGGTTTTATTATTTTAAGCAGCATTGAACTTAAATATATCGCTTCTATTTGCGTCTATATTTTTTGTTGTTGGAATTCTTTAGTTCTGTTGAATTCTAGACTTCTTAATAAAGTTTGTTTATTTACCATTTGGAAGGTAAACTAAGACATGAACTTATAACAAGATTTTAGATTAGACCAAAGTTTATAGAGAGAGAGTGTGTGTCTGTGTGTGTGTCTATATCTGTGTCTGTGTGTGTGTGTCTGTGTCTTTGTGTGTGTGTCTATGTCTGTGTTTGTGTGTGTGTGTGTGCCTGCGTTTGTGTCTGTGTGTTTCTATGTCTGTGTTTGTGTGTGTCTATGTCTGTGTTTGTGTGTGTCTGTGTGTGTGTCTGTGTCTTTGTCTGTGTGTGTGTCTGTGTCTTTGTCTGTGTGTGTGTGTGTGTCTTTGTCTGTGTGTGTGTGTGTGTGTCTGTGTCTTTGTCTGTGTGTGTGTCTATGTTTGTGTTTGTGTGTCTGTGTGTGTGTGTGTCTATGTCTGTGTTTGTGTGTGTCTGTGTGTGCCTGCGTTTGTGTCTGTGTGTGTCTATGTCTGTGTGTCTGTGTGTGTGTGTGTCTTTGTCTGTGCGTGTGTGTGTCTGTGTGTGTGTCTATGTCTGTGTCTGCGTGTGTGTGTCTGTGTGTGTCTATGTGTGTGTCTGTGTGTGTGTCTATGTGTGTGTGTCTGTGTGTCTGTGTGTGTGTCTATGTGTGTCTATGTGTGTGTGTCTGTGTGTGTGTCTATGTGTGTCTATGTGTGTGTGTCTGTGTGTGTGTCTGTGTGTGTGTGTGTGTGTCTGTGTGTGTGTCTATGTGTGTCTATGTGTGTGTGTCTGTGTGTGTGTCTGTGTGTGTGTGTGTCTATGTGTGTGTGTCTGTGTGTGTGTCTGTGTGTGTGTGTGTCTGTGTGTGTGTGTGTGTGTGTGTGTGGACAAAGACATAGAGACAAAGCAGTGAAGGATCAAAGTGCAGGACTCCGAGTTATGACGGACATTTGCAACTCAGGAGTGGGTAAAAGTTTACACGATCATAAAAGTTAAACTATATCAATTGTTTTAAAATGTCCGAGGTGATTGTGTAACTCTACCCGGGCTATAAAGGTGTGTGTTTGCATGGGTGTGTGTGTGTGTGTGTGTGTGGCAGTTGCCGTGCTGTTGTGTGTGTTACAATAGATCCAGAGGACGTTGTTCCCACAGAAGCCGGGGCTGACATCATAAAAAAACACACACAACAAGGTATACCTCCAGGGGCCTGATGGGCGGGGGTGGGGGGGCAGGGGTAGGTGAGGAGGTGAGGAGGAGGAGGAGGCCCGGGCGGGGGGGGGGGGGGGTAGGTTTCGACCAAGCTACAATTGGTCAATGGCGGCATGCGGGACACACCTGTAAGCGCCGGAGGCTAAGGACATTGGCTGCGAGATGAAAATTTACACCTGTGGGGGGGGGGGGGGGGCGGGTTCGGGGGGGGGGGGGGGGGGGGTCGGACTACATGTAAACCAAGCCCTTTACAAATTCAGCCTCTGTCTTCTGGAGGAGCTTAAGCGGGAACCAGCAGCGGAAGGAGGCAGAAAACAAGTTGCGTGGGTTCGCGTCGGAAAAAGCCGTGACGCGCTTTTTTCCGAAAACCGGTCGGGGCTGTTCCCGGGGCTTGGCTCGGCTTCGTGGCTAAACCTGCGACGGGACGACCTTAATTTTTTTTTTTTTCTTCTGGTTTTTTCTTCCTCCACGCCACTTCAGAGGTCGACTGTCCTTCAGCACGAGCAGGAAAAGAGAACGGACGCGCACAATGATGCCTCTTGTCTCGGACGCACCTGCGAAACGGACTGGGTAAAGTCTCATGTGATTTCTTCTGTGTTTTTCATCTTTAAAGAATCAAATCCACGTCTCAACCTGTTGCTTGAATAGATACATGGACTTTTATTTTTATTTTTTTTACACACCGCAAGATACAGGAAATGTTCAGCGGCAAATTAGGTCACGAAGCCCGTTGGCGATTGTTTTGTGATATAGGAAGGGCCCGGCTAGTTTCGATGGGAAGAGAAATAGTGTGTATCAGATTCCAACTCTATTTAAGCGGAGAGAAAAGACGCGGAGACAATAGAAGTCAACGCTCATTCCTAAACCGGACGGACCAGTCGGGGCAGGTAAACGCAAACGGCCAGACATGTCAGAGGAGATGAAGAGATGGCGGTTTGTGAGTAAAAACAGGGGATTCTCAACACTAGAGCTTTTACTTAATGGTTAGCATTAGCCGCGCCGTGCTAAGTCAGAACCATAGACCCGCTTTTCTCTACAACCTGCTGCTTCTCGGCCGATTGTACTGACTTTCTATTTCCAGCTAGTACTTGTATCCAGACTTTACTGCTTCTCTCTACAGCGTTTCTATTATTTCTGGGGATAAAAGAAATGGAGATTAAAGAGAAGTTTCCTGCGTCTGAAATCTGGCTGCAAGTTGAGACAGATTTGGATTCATCTGTTTTCTGAGTGAGAATACAGTGTTTGTACCACGCTCCAAGCTTGACTTCAAAGTTTAAGGAGAGGGCAAAGTGGGGGGAAAATGTCGCCTTGACGTCTACTGTTCAGAGCTGAGTCCAGACTGAGGTGGAGGGCTGTGATTGGTGGACAGGAAACATTTGTTCTTTTCTTCCACACACTTGAAAAGCAGTCTCCAGAACACTGCCTTTTCTAGAGTGGTATTTTACGAACAATTTAACCCAAATAATAATCTCTATAATAAACTTCTCATTAGTTCATCAGGTCCCTTGGGGTTAGCTTTGAGGCTAGTAAAGCTATTCATACAGCAACGGTATCATAGCAACAGCGGATATGCTAAGCTAGTTCATTATTATCTTATTTGAGTAGGCAAGAACAACACAAATACATTATATAGCAACAATATTTTCAGCTAAATTAGTGTCAAATATGTAAATTGTGTCTTTTTCGTAACCAAATTAACCCTGCGTTTTATTCATTTATTTAAAATTATTCAAAACCGAAAGATGACAAAACAAATGACCAGTAAAAACCAAATAGGGCGAGGAGGAGGAGGAGGGAGGAGGGGGCGGGTCATAAAAATCAGGTTTCTTTGTCTGAAATCGGAGCATTGTTATGACGTGTGACCAGCTCCTGATTCCAGTTGGTGGCGCTGTCATCCACCCCCCGGACTTAACTACAGTTTTAAGTTTCCCGGACATTGTTTTCACACAAAGGCAGCACGTATCGATTAAGGGGCCGGTTTACCTGTGGGCCAGCTCAGCGCACATGCAGCCGGCTCACATACCAGCACAGGGCCCGCGTTACCTGACTACACCCCAGCCCTGGACCACTACTGTAGAACCACCTCTGTGCTCACTCATGCACGTCCAACACAAACTGAAATACTTGGGCCGAGACTTGAAAGCTTGGGTCTTGAGGACGGGGGTGGTTTTTAGAAAAGGTACTCGATCACACAACCTGCTGTAACTGTCTCTGTCCTAAAATGTTTCACGGGCTTCTTCTTTTGTGCTCTTTCCTCTTCAGAAGGCGCGGGTTTAGAATGCTGATCATTAACTAAATAGCTGAGAGATTGCTCTGCTTGGCTTTCTCATTTCTGGAGGGCTCGCCTGACCGTGAGGAAGACGCAGCGTTCTCGGGAAACCCAAAACTCCTCTCTTTTCTTTCTCCCCCCCCCCCCCCCCCCTCTCCTCTCTCTCTCTCTCTCTCTCTCTCTCTCTCTCGTCTCTCTCTCTCTCTCTCTTGCTCTCTCTCTCTCTCTCTCTGGTCTCCTCTCTCTCTGCATCTCTCTCTCTCTCTCTCTCTCTCTCTCTCTCTCTCTCTCTCTCTCTCTCCTTTTTTTGCCAGCCCCACCCCACACTTTCTTTGCCTGTGCGACATTCTTTCCTTGGGGGTACTTTTCATGACGGTAAGGTTACAGTGCATTCTCTGTTTTCTCTCTCCACCTTCATCCCGAGCTTTTCTTTTCTTTCCTTGCCCTCCCCCCAGTGCTCTACTTCTGCAGTTGTTTGCAGAGACCGGGCTTTTTTTTTTTTCAAACAACTTTTAGCGTGTTGTCGTGGTCTGAACTCGGACTGGGCTGGGGTTTTTTTCTTTTATCACAAACTGAAGCGATTTTTATTTAAAACAAACCAGGAATCATGAATGATCGGAGAACACCTGCTTTTGTATAATGTGAATACTAGCATGTATAATGTGTATTTAACTGTGTTACTAGGGATATTGCAAACTAGCCTTGGCTATTCATGTTATAGTAGTAGTAGTTTTACAATGTTTTTTATATAAATAGATTTTTTAACATGCACATATAATTTCAAGAAAGACAAAAAAAAGCTCAAAAGGAGAAAGCAGAAGCAAAAAGTTTAAAAGTGCCTTTCTCATTATCAATAATTAATTTAAGCGGCTGCAAAAAATATTTACATTTTCACGACATTCCTGATTTTTTACCATTATTTTTATCTTATTGATGCAAAAAAAACTAAACAAAAAACAGTATTACTTATCGATTTATGCTCCATATTTCATCGCAATAATAAATATAATCTGTGTTTTTTTTTATAGTGTCTCACATGTTGACTGTGTACACTTGTCCCTATCAAAAAAATCCTTAAAAAAATCAATAAATGAATAGTTGAGATGCCTTTGCGGACAAAAAAACAAGTGTGATAGTAAACTTTTCTGCCAGATGTCGGGACAGTATTTGACGCCGCTAACGTGTGAACGCGGCGTTATTAAAAGGGCCAGTGGCGTCTCGGTGACCTTCTCTGTGACCTGAGCAGCATTCCCATCAGCTTTTCATCACTCGGCAAACACAAAGAGCTCCACCGACAGAAAAACACCAACAAAAATTAAGTCTTGATCCTTTAAAACATCCCAAGAACGAAAAAGTCAGAATCTGGCAGACAGTAGAAAATATATAGAGGCAGGATTGTCACCTTGAGGCCTGCACTGCAAAAAATGATCAAATTTGAGATCATAATTGCTTGAATTCGAGTTGTTTTTTATCTTAATTTTAAGTTCTTCCTGACTGTCTTAAAAACGATAATATGCAGAATAGACAAACAATTTTGACACTGATTCAAGAACTAGTTGCTGTATTTTTTCCTCATTCCAAGAGAGAAATGTCTTGTCCAATCCTGTGTTACAGGGCAGTCAAAATGGGCTCAGATTTAGTTATATTTAGCCAAATTCCATCTTTTTTTTGCATTGTGGCGGGTTCAGTTTTCATTGTGGGAGTTTTAAAATGAGAATAATTAGCGGCATGTGTTGTGTGAAAGATTTGGACCAGTTGGAACAGGTTTGGGCAATTATTAACATCTTCTGTGGCCCGGTCTTGTGTGACACTGAGTTTAAACTGCAAAAAAATCTACTCCAAGCTCTCAGACCTGAAGCTAGACCGAGGTTTCATCCTCTTCCTTCTTCCTGTTTGTCTCTCAGGCTTTCAAAAGATTCCGTTACACCTGTTTTTTGAGTTCCCATTTTTTCGACAAAGGTATGTAAATATGGGGGATTTATTTACCAACGGCTTTGTTTTCTGGCCATCCGGGGTGATTATCTCGATCTTACGAGGCAGCATTGGATTTCATAAGTCTTTTCTAATACTGCCTGGTAATGATGATGATAGCCATCGCTTGACTACGCCCAGAGAACCACGGAGCGTCGCTAGCTTAGCCGCTCCCGGCCTGGGGGGGGGGGGGGGGTTGGGGGTGGGGGGGGGGGGGGGGGGGGAGGGGGGGGGGGGGCCCGGGGGGGGGGGGGGGTGTGTGGGGTGGGGTGGTGCCGGGTGTAGATCCCTCAAATGTCTCTCCGAGGAGCCATCTACCCGAGCAGTGCGTGGATTGTACTTTGGTGTCTAACACTGTCTGGTCACGATGTTTTCTGGGAGATACGTTATAACATTCTTGCTCTGTAGCTGCTCAGCAGGGGGTAGAAAAGTGTGGGTGTTGGTGGCATGGGGTGGGGGGGAGCGACAAGTGAAGGGTACGGATCGATCTATCCGTCGCGTGAAGATAGTTGGGGTGGATTGGAGAATGGGGAGTCGCTATGTAGGGGTTGTTATGTTTGATTGATGTATCATGGTATTAAGTGTAATGTGTGTCGCGATGCGAGTTACGTGCGAAAAAATAGGTCTTAAATCATGGACGTATGGGGACTGTTTTTGTTGCTTGATATTGTTGGGTTTTGGTCTATTGGAGGGGATAGTGTTACTATGTGTTTAAGCTACGTTTCATATTCCTTATCAGAGAAAATAGTCTAGAGAGTGCTGAGTTTGTAAGCTGGTATTATACTATTTGTGTACACATGTTTTTCTGTACTACTTTAGGTAGTGGGGGGGCGATTGAGGGGGGTTGGTGGGATCGTTCTGCAGTGACATATTTGAGAATTAAGTGTTTAGAATATTAGGTACAAAATTTTGTTGGGGTGGGGGGGGGGGGCATGATTTTTTATATTGAATTGCTAGTCAATTTGGGGCTTATATTCGGCTGTGCTTACGCTCCAGAAATCTTATGTCTCATGTCTTTTTTCTTGTTTGTTAATACAGTATTTTAGGAGTTTTCTCTCACATATTTTTCATGGTTACTTTTCCCCAGTGTAGACCGTTATAGACATTTTTCTTTTATGTTCGCTTCCCTCTGAAAAGGTTTTAACGTTGTCAATCCTGTGTGCTCACTTCCCTTGTGCCTTTTTTTAAAACGTGATACGGCAAACCCCACCCCGCCCTAGTTATAAGATATAGCGGGCGGTTGATGGGTTAGCACCGGTCCTGCTGGGCGCCTGTTTCACCCGTCCCCGGTCCCACTCTCCTTAGTGTTGGCTTTGTGTTGCTTGGCAGTGATTGGGCGTACACACCACACACACACCACACGCACACAAACTCACACCTGGAACTACACTGCAAAAAGATGACAGAAATTAAAGACAAAAAATGCTCAAATTTGGCGTAAATGTATCTAAATTTGAGCACATTTTGACTGCCTTTAAAACAAGATTTTCCAGTGGAACAAGAAAAATTATCTTGTTTATAAAAAGATACAAGACATTTCTCTCTTGGAATGAGAAAATAAAGCAATAGTTCTTGAATCAATCAAAATTGCTTGTCTCATTGGGCAAATCTCATTTTAAGACAGTCAGAATGAACTTAAGGCAAGTTAAAAAAACTTGATTTCTAGGAATTATGACTCTCATATTTGATCATTTTTTGCAGTGTATACACAGTGTAGGCCGTCTCTCCGATTACATAACGGATAATTAGTAAGTTTTGAGAGTATACGTCTGGGCAGATATATGAGAGAAAGTGGCTGGAGCTTTAAACAGACATTTCTAACAAAGGTAACTAACAATTCTCAGATAATGAGCCGCACCTTTGTTTGCCCATCCACTCTGTTCTCCATCAACACTAAACACTGGCTTTTTATCCATCGTCATTTATATTTCCCTTCTTCTATTCACAGCAGTAGTTTTCATTTTTTTTCAGATTTTTCCCATAGATATTTTCAGCTGTATCATGCTATGACCTGTGTAACACCCAATACTTTCACGGACGGCTTTGTACGTGTCAGAAACAGACTTTCCCGTTTCTAAAAAGCCCGTTTATTTCCTTCTACCCGATGGATAAAAAGCCAGTGTAGTGTTGATCGGAGAACAGCGCTGGATGGGCAAACAAAGGTGCGGCTCAATATTTGCGGGTAATTCTCCTCCTTAAACAAACAGTCGGGGCAGAGCTAGCTTCACATCTGTTATTTACCTTTGTTAGTAATGTCTGTTTAAAGGCTCCAGCCACTTCTCTCACATCTGCCCAGACGTATACTCACAAAAACCTATAATTATCAGTTTGTAATTCGGAGAGACGGCCTACACTGTGTATACACTGCAAAAAATGATCAAATATGAGATCATAATTACTAGAATCAAGTTTTTTTAACTTGCCTTAAGTTCATTCTGACTGTCTTAAAATGAGATTTGCCAATGAGACAAGCAATTTTGACTTGATTCAAGAACTATTGCTTTATTTTCTCATTCCAAGAGAGAAATGTCTTGTATCTTTTTAAAACAAGATAATTTTTCTTGTTCCACTGGAAAATCTTGTTTTAAGGCAGTCAAAATGTGCTCAAATTTAGATACATTTAGCCAAATTTGAGCATTTTTTGTCTTTAATTCTGTCATCTTTTGCAGTGTAGTTCCAGGTGTGTGTGTGCGTGTGTGTGTGTGTGTGTTCGACCAATCACTGCCAAGCAACACAAAGCCAACACTATGGGGTGGGAGGGGACGGGGAAACGGCGCCCTGCAGGACCGGTGTAACCATCAACCGACAGCTATTCTTTAACTTGGGCGGGGTGGGGTTTGCCGTATCACGTTTTAAAAAAAGGAACATGGGAAGTGAGCAAACAGATTGAAACGTAAAACCTTTCAGGGGAAGCGAACATAAAAGAAATGTATAACGGCTACACTGGGAAAAGTACCTTGAAAAATATGTGTGAAAATACCTAAAATACTGATTAAAAAACTAGAAATAGACATGTGACTTAAGATTTCTGGAGATAAGAAAGGATTAGTAGCCCCAAATGACTTGATTCTAGTTTAAAAACATGCATTACAAGTATTGTTTACTTAATTCTTAAATATGTTTGAGATTGTTTTCATAAATATAGCAAAACTATTAGTAAAGTTGTCTGAAAAATGTGTAAAAATAGTTAAAACAAGCTTAAAAACTCACTTCTCAGACTTTTTTCTCTGATAAGATTATGAAGTAGCTTAAAACTAGTAAAATAATCTTATGACAAACTAAAATCAAGCAACAAAAACTTAAAAATAAGCATGATTTATGTCATTTTTAGCACGTAAATCATACAAAAATTACACTTTTTTCCATGTACTTCAAAAACAAAAACAACATGGCTATTCTTACCATTCAAACGGGATCGATCGTACAGTCACTTTGTCAACGCCTGATTAAAAACACACATTTTTACTGAATTTACTGAAGAATGTACGATCTCCCAGAAAACATCGTTACCAGACAGTGTTAGAACAACCAAAGTACAATCCAGCACTGTCGGGTAAGATGGCTCCGGAGAGACACTTTGATGGATCTTTAGCCCGGCCGCGGCTAAGCTAGCGACGCTCCGTGGTTCTCTGGGCGTAGTCAAGCGATGGCTATCATCATCATTACCAGGCAGTATTAGAAAAGACTTATGAAATCCAATGCTGCCTCGTAAGATGGAGATAATCACCCCGGATGGCCAGAAAAAAAAGCCGTTGGTAAATAAATCCCCCATATTTACATACCTTTGTCGAAAAATGGGAACTCAAAAAACAGGTGTAACGGAATCTTTTGAAAGCCTGAAGAGACAAACAGGAAGAAGGAAGAGGATGAAACCTCGGTCTAGCTTCAGGTCTGAGGCTTGGAGTAGATTTTTTTGCAGTTTAAACTCAGTGTCACACAAGACCGGGCCACAGAAGATGTTAATAATTGCCCAAACCTGTTCCAACTGGTCCAAATCTTTCACACAACACATGCCGCTAATTATTCTCATTTTAAAACTCCCACAATGAAAACTGAACCCGCCACAATGCAAAAAAAAGATGGAATTTGGCTAAATATAACTAAATCTGAGCCCATTTTGACTGCCTTAACACAGGATTGGACAAGACATTTCTCTCTTGGAATGAGAAAATACAGCAATAGTTCTTGAATCAGGTCAAAATTGTTTGTCTATTTGGCATATCTCGTTTTAAGACAGTCAGGAAGAACTTAAATTAAGATAAAAACAACTCGATTCAAGCAATTATGATCTCAAATTTGATCATTTTTTGCAGTGCAGGCCTCAAGGTGACAATCCTGCCTCTATATATTTTCTACTGTCTGCCAGATTCTGACTTTTTCGTTCTTGGGATGTTTTAAAGGATCAAGACTTAATTTTTGTTGGTGTTTTTCTGTCGGTGGAGCTCTTTGTGTTTGCCGAGTGATGAAAAGCTGATGGAATGCTGCTCAGGTCACAGAGAAGGTCACCGAGACGCCACTGGCCCTTTTAATAACGCCGCGTTCACACGTTAGCGGCGTCAAATACTGTCCCGACATCTGGCAGAAAAGTTTACTATCACACTTGTTTTTTTGTCCGCAAAGGCATCTCAACTATTCATTTATTGATTTTTTTAAGGATTTTTTTGATAGGGACAAGTGTACACAGTCAACATGTTGAGACACTATAAAAAAAAACACAGATTATATTTATTATTGCGATGAAATATGGAGCATAAATCGATAAGTAATACTGTTTTTGTTTAGTTTTTTTTGCATCAATAAGATAAAAATAATGGTAAAAAAATCAGGAATGTCGTGAAAATGTAAATATTTTTGCAGCCGCTTAAATTAATTATTGATAATGAGAAAGGCACTTTTAAACTTTTTGCTTCTGCTTTCTCCTTTTGAGCTTTTTTTTGTCTTTCTTGAAATTATATGTGCATGTTAAAAAATATTTATATAAAAAACATTGTAAAACTACTACTACTATAACATGAATAGCCAAGGGCTAGTTTGCAATAATCCCTAGTAACACAGTTAAATACACATTATACATGCTAGTATTCACATTATACAAAAGCAGGTGTTCTCCGACTCATATCATGATTCCTGGTTTGTTTTTGAAATAAAAAATCGCTTCAGTTTGTGATAAAAGAAAAAAAAAAACCCAGGGCCCAGTCCGAGTTCAGGACCACGACAACACGCTAAAAGTTGTTTGAAAAAAAAAGCCCGGTCTCTGCAAACAACTGCAGAAGTAGAGCACTGGGGGGAGGGCAAGGAAAGGAAAAGAAATAGCTCGGGATGAAGGTGGAGAGAGAAAACAGAGAATGCACTGTAACCTTACCGTCATGATAAAGTACCCCCAAGGAAAGAATGTCGCACAGGCAAAGAAAGTGTGGGGTGGGGGCTGGCAAAAAGGAGGATGAGAGAGAGAGGAGAGAGAGAGAGAGAGAGAGAACGAGAGAGAGAGAGAGAGAGAGAGACCAGAGAGAGAGAGAGAGAGAGAGAGAGAGAGAGAGAGAGAGAGAGAGAGAGAGAGAGAGAGAGAGAGAGGAGAGAGAGGGGGGGGGGGGGGGGAGGGGGGGGGGGGGGGGGGGGGGGGGAGAAAAGAGAGGAGTTTTGGGTTTCCCGAGAACGCTGCGTCTTCCTCACGGTCAGGCGAGCCCTCCAGAAATGAGAAAGCCAAGCAGAGCAATCTCTCAGCTATTTAGTTAATGATCAGCATTCTAAAACCCGCGCCTTCTGAAGAGGAAAGAGCACAAAAGAAGAAGCCGTGAAACATTTTAGGACAGAGACAGTTACAGCAGGTTGTGTGATCGAGTACCTTTTCTAAAAAAACCACCCCCGTCCTCAAAGACCCAAGCTTTCAAGGTCTCGGCCCAAGTTATTTCAGTTTGTGTTGGACGTGCATGAGTGAGCACAGAGGTGGTTCTACAGTAGTGGTCCAGGGCTGGGGTGTAGTCAGGTAACGCGGGCCGCTGTGCTGGTATGTGAGCCGGCTGCATGTGCGTCTGAGCTGGCCCGGGGCAGGTAATCGCGGGAAACCCCTTAATCGATGGGGGGAGGCGTGCTGCCCCTTTGGTGGAAAACAATGTCCGGGAAACTTAAAACTGTAGTTAAGTCCGGGGTGGATGACAGCGGGCCACCAACTGGAATCAGGAGCTGGTCACACGTCATAACAATGCTCCGATTATCAGACAAAGAAACCTGATTTTTTATGACCCGCCCCCTCCTCCTCCTCCTCCTCCTCGCCCTATTTGGTTTTTACTGGTCATTTGTTTTGTCATCTTTCGGTTTTGAATAATTTTAAATAAATGAATAAAACGCAGGGTTTAATTTGGTTACGAAAAAGACACAATTTTCTACATATTTGACACTAATTTAGCTGAAAATATTGTTGCTATATAATGTATTTGTGTTGTTCTTGCCTACTCAAATAAGATAATAATGAACTAGCTTAGCATATCCGCTGTTGCTATGATACCGTTGCTGTATGAATAGCTTTACTAGCCTCAAAGCTAACCCCCAAGGGACCTGATGAACTAATGAGAAGTTTATTATAGAGATTATTATTTGGGTTAAATTGTTCGTGTGCAGGAAATACCACTCTAGAAAAGGCAGTGTTCTGGAGACTGCTTTTCAAGTGTGTGGAAGAAAAGAACAAATGTTTCCTGTCCACCAATCACAGCCCTCCACCTCAGTCTGGACTCAGCTCTGAACAGTAGACGCTCAAGGCGACATTTTCCCCCCACTTTGCCCTCTCCTTAAACTTTGAAGTCAAGCTTGGAGCGTGGTACAAGGACACTGTATTCTCTCTCAGAAAACAGATGAATCCAAATCTGTCTCAACTTGCAGCCAGATTTCAGACGCTGGAAACTCTCTTTAATCTCCATTTCTTTTATCCCCAGAAATAATAGAACAAACGCTGTAGAGAGTAAGTCAGTAAAGTCCGGATACAAGTACTAGCTTGGAAATAGAAAGTCAGTACAATCGGCCGAAGAAGCAGCTGGTTGTAGATAAAAAGCGGGTCTATGGTTCTGACTTAGCACGGCGCGGCTAATGCCTAACCATTAAGTAAAAGCTCTAGTGTTGAGAATCCCCTTTTTTTACTCACAAACCGCCATCTCTTCATCTCCGCTGACTATGTCTGGCCGTATTGCGTTTACCTGCCCCGACTGGTCCGTCCGTTTAGGAATGAGCGTGACTTCTAATGTCTCCCTGCGTCTTTTCTCTCCGCTTAAATAGAGTTGGAATCTGATACACACACTATGTTCTCTTTTCCCATCGAAAACTAGCCGGGCCCTTCCTATATCACAAAACAATCGCCAACGGGCTTCGTGACCTAATTTGCCGCTGAACATTTCCTGTATCTTGCGGTGTGTAAAAAAATAAAAATAAAAGTCCATGTATCTATTCAAGCAACAGGTTGAGACGTGGATTTGATTCTTTAAAGATGAAAAACACAGAAGAAATCACATGAGACTTTACCCAGTCCGTTTCGCAGGTGCGTCCGAGACAAGAGGCATCATTGTGCGCGTCCGTTCTCTTTTCCTGCTCGTGCTGAAGGACAGTCGACCTCTGAAGTGGCGTGGAGGAAGAAAAAACCAGAAGAAAAAAAAAAAATTAAGGTCGTCCCGTCGCAGGTTTAGCCACGAAGCCGAGCCAAGCCCCGGGAACAGCCCCGACCGGTTTTCGGAAAAAAGCGCGTCACGGCTTTTTCCGACGCGAACCCACGCAACTTGTTTTCTGCCTCCTTCCGCTGCTGGTTCCCGCTTAAGCTCCTCCAGAAGACAGAGGCTGAATTTGTAAAGGGCTTGTTTACATGTAGTCCGACCCCCCCCCCCCCCCCCGAACCCGCCCCCCCCCCCCCCCACAGGTGTAATTTTCATCTCGCAGCCAATGTCCTTAGCCTCCGGCGCTTACAGGTGTGTCCCGCATGCCGCCATTGACCAATTGTAGCTTGGTCGAAACCTACCCCCCCCCCCCCCCGCCCGGGCCTCCCTCCTCCTCCTCACCTCCTCACCTACCCCTGCCCCCCCACCCCGCCCATCAGGCCCCTGGAGGTATACCTTGTTGTGTGTGTTTTTTTATGATGTCAGCCCCGGCTTCTGTGGGAACAACGTCCTCTGGATCTATTGTAACACACACAACAGCACGGCAACTGCCACACACACACACACACACACACCCATGCAAACACACACTCCTTATAGCCCGGGTAGAGTTACACAATCACCTCGGACATTTTAAAACAATTGATATAGTTTAACTTTTATGATCGTGTAAACTTTTACCCACTCCTGAGTTGCAAATGTCCGTCATAACTCGAGTCCTGCACTTTGATCCTTCACTGCTTTGTCTCTATGTCTTTGTCCACACACACACACACACACACACACAGACACACACACACACAGACACACACAACAGACACACACACATAGACACACACACACACAGACACACACACAGACACACACACATAGACACACATAGACACACACACAGACACACACACACACACACAGACACACACACAGACACACACACATAGACACACACATAGACACACACACAGACACACACACATAGACACACATAGACACACACACAGACACACAGACACACACACATAGACACACACACAGACACACACATAGACACACACAGACACACACACAGCAGACACAGACATAGACACACACACAGACACACACACGCACAGACAAAGACACACACACACACAGACACACACAGACATAGACACACACAGACACAAACGCAGGCACACACAGACACACACAAACACAGACATAGACACACACACACACAGACACACAAACACAAACATAGACACACACACAGACAAAGACACAGACACACACACACACACACAGACAAAGACACACACACACACACAGACAAAGACACAGACACACACACAGACAAAGACACAGACACACACACAGACACACACAAACACAGACATAGACACACACAAACACAGACATAGAAACACACAGACACACACGCAGCACACACACACACACAAACACAGACATAGACACACACACAAAGACACAGACACACACACACAGACACAGATATAGACACACACACAGACACACACTCTCTCTCTATAAACTTTGGTCTAATCTAAAATCTTGTTATAAGTTCATGTCTTAGTTTACCTTCCAAATGGTAAATAAACAAACTTTATTAAGAAGTCTAGAATTCAACAGAACTAAAGAATTCCAACAACAAAAATTATAGACGCAAATAGAAGCGATATACACAGACCCACCTTAACCCTAACCTTAACCATCTTACACAGACCCACCTTAACCCTAACCTTAACCATCTTACTCAGACCCACCTTAACCCTAACCTTAACCATCTTACACAGACCCACCTTAACCCTAACCTTAACCATCTTACTCAGACCACCTTAACCCTAACCTTAACCATCTTACTCAGACCACCTTAACCCTAACCTTAACCATCTTACTCAGACCACCTTAACCCTAACCTTAACCATCTTACTCAGACCACCTTAACCCTAACCTTAACCATCTTACTCAGACCACCTTAACCCTAACCTTAACCATCTTACTCAGACCCACCTTAACCCTAACCTTAACCATCTTACTCAGACCCACCTTAACTCTAACCTTAACCAATCTTACACAGACCCACCTTAACCCTAACCTTAACCATCTTACTCAGACCACCTTAACCCTAACCTTAACCATCTTACTCAGACCCACCTTAACCCTAACCTTAACCATCTTACACAGACCCACCTTAACCCTAACCTTAACCATCTTACTCAGACCACCTTAACCCTAACCTTAACCATCTTACTCAGATCACCTTAACACTAACCTTAACCATCTTACTCAGACCCACCTTAACCCTAACCTTAACCATCTTACTCAGACTACCCTAACCTTAACAATCGTACTCAGACCCACCTTAACTCTAACCTTAACCATCTTACACAGACCCACCTTAACCCTAACCTTAACCATCTTACTCAGACCCACCTTAACTCTAACCTTAACCATCTTACACAGACCCACCTTAACCCTAACCTTAACCATCTTACTCAGACCACCTTAACCCTAACCTTAACCATCTTACTCAGACCCACCTTAACCCTAACCTTAACCATCTTACACAGACCCACCTTAACCCTAACCTTAACCATCTTACTCAGACCACCTTAACCCTAACCTTAACCATCTTACTCAGACCACCTTAACCCTAACCTTAACCATCTTACTCAGACCACCTTAACCCTAACCTTAACCATCTTACTCAGACCACCTTAACCCTAACCTCAACCATCTTACTCAGACCACCTTAACCCTAACCTTAACCATCTTACTCAGACCCACCTTAACCCTAACCTTAACCATCTTACTCAGACCACCTTAACCCTAACCTTAACCATCTTACTCAGACCACCTTAACCCTAACCTTAACCATCTTACTCAGACCACCTTAACCCTAACCTTAACCATCTTACTCAGACCACCTTAACCCTAACCTTAACCATCTTACTCAGACCCACCTTAACCCTAACCTTAACCATCTTACTCAGACCACCTTAACCCTAACCTTAACCATCTTACTCAGACCACCTTAACCCTAACCTTAACCATCTTACTCAGACCACCTTAACCCTAACCTTAACAATCTTACTCGGACCACCTTAACCATCTTACTCAGACCACCGTAAACCATCTTACTCAGACCACCTTAACACTAACCTTAACCATCTTACTCAGACCACCTTAACACTAACCTTAACCATCTTACTCAGACCACCTTAACCCTAACCTTAACCATCTTACTCAGACCACCTTAACCCTAACCTTAACCATCTTACTCAGACCCACCTTAACCCTAACCTTAACCATCTTACTCAGACCCACCTTAACCCTAACCTTAACCATCTTACTCAGACCCACCTTAACCCTAACCTTAACCATCTTACTCAGACGCCTAAAACTTAACCAGTCACCAGTTATGGACTTATAAGTCTAAAACTAATTTGATTGTTACTTCCGGTTTCGTCCCGATTCCGTACATGATCTATTGCCGACCCTCCTGACGCGCCTCTTCTCTCCGCAGGCTTTCCTCATCGCTTTCACCTCAGATTTCTTGCCTCGTCTTCTTTATCAGTTCAAGTTTGGCGTCGATCTTCGAGGATATGTGAACTTTTCTTTGGCTTATGCTCCACTGAACTACACTGAGTATCCTCTGTGCAGGTTCGACTCTGACTGTGTTTTGTTTTTTGGCAATTCTTTGGGACATCACAGACTTTTTCCACTCTTAAATTGCAGATATAAAGCCTTTAGAGATAATAATGGCAGCTACACGTTGTTCTTCTGGGAGCTGCTGGCGGTCAGACTGGGATTTATCATTGCTTTTGAGGTGCGACAATACACACAGTGTCTTTGCAGGATGTACCTTTACGATTCACTAAATGATAACTGAATGAGTTAAAGGATTATAAGAGGATTTTCTCACATTTTAGGAAAGAACCACCTTCTCCACTTTTTGAACAAAAAAGTGGAGAAGGTGTTTATTAAAACAAATATGTTTTAATAAACTTTAAACCAGTCCGGCCCTCGGCTTTTAGAAAATTAGTTTATTCAATCAGTTACAGAGACACTTCAGCCTGAGCCTTTGATGATGTGAGAGAGACCGGAGAGAGACCGGAAAGAGAGCAGAGAGAGACCAGAGAGAGACCGGAAAGAGAGCAGAGAGAGACCAGAGAGAGACCGGAAAGAGAGCAGAGAGAGACCAGAGAGAGACCGGAAAGAGAGCAGAGAGAGACCAGAGAGAGACCAGAGAGAGACCAGAGAGAGACCGGAAAGAGACCGGAAAGAGAGCAGAGAGAGACCGGAAAGAGAGCAGAGAGGGAGATCGGAGAGAGACCAGAGAGAGACCGGAGGGAGACCAGAGAGAGACCGGAAAGAGAGCAGAGAGAGACCAGAGAGAGACCGGAAAGAGAGCAGAGAGAGAGACCAGAGAGAGACCAGAGAGAGACCAGAGAGAGACCAGAGAGAGACCAGAGAGAGACCGGAAAGAGACCGGAAAGAGAGCAGAGAGAGACCGGAAAGAGAGCAGAGAGGGAGATCGGAGAGAGACCAGAGAGAGACCGGAGGGAGACCAGGGAGAGACCGGAAAGAGAGAGACCAGAGACCAGAGAGAGACCAGAGAGAGACCAGAGAGAGACCGGAAAGAGAGCAGAGAGAGACCGGAAAGAGAGCAGAGAGGGAGACCGGAGAGAGACCAGAGAGAGACCGGAGGGAGACCAGAGAGAGACCGGAAAGAGAGAGACCAGAGACCAGAGAGAGACCAGAGAGAGACCAGAGAGAGACCGGAGAGAGACCAGAGAGAGACCAGAGAGAGACCAGAGAGAGACCAGAGAGAGACCAGAGAGAGACCAGAGAGAGACCAGAGAGAGACCAGAGAGAGACCGGAAAGAGACCACAGAGAGACCAGAAAGAGAGCAGAGAGAGACCGGAAAGAGAGCAGAGAGAGACCGGAGGGAGACCAGAGAGAGACCGGAAAGAGAGCAGAGAGAGACCAGAGAGAGACCGGAAAGAGAGCAGAGAGAGAACAGAGAGAGACCAGAGAGAGACCGGAAAGAGAGCAGAGAGAGACCAGAGAGAGAGCAGAGAGAGACCGGAGATAGACCGGAGAGAGACCAGAGAGAGACTAGAGGCCAGAGAGAGACCAGAGAGAGACCAGAGAGAGACCAGAGAGAGAGACCAGAGAGAGACTATAGAGAGACCAGAGAGACACCAGAGAGACACCAGAGAGACACCAGAGAGAGACTAGAGAGACACCAGAGAGACCAGAGACAGAAGAGTTCAGGCCTGAGTCACTGTCCCTGGGGGATCCTGCTGATGTGAGTGAAGCCGACGTGACTGGATTAGCCAAATACATGTCACAGAAAGATACAGTATGAGGGACATGCTAACCCGCTAGCTCAATGCTAACCTGCTAGCTTGTCTTGATGACCCACCCGGAAGTCGAAAATCCTCCTATAGACCTTTAAGTTTAACTCAGTCTCTTTTTACACATTACAGAGCAGAACATTTACAGTAGAACGGAATAAAAACACATTTGTCGTGATCTTGTCCCGTAGCATGTGGTCTTCTTCGTGCTGCGGGCCATCGACTGGATTGTCCCGGACGTCCCCGAGTCTTTGGAGTTGAAGATGAAGCGGGAGAGGTACCTTTCCAAACAGGCGCTGGCTGAGAACCAGGAGGCTCTGCTGGTGAGTGGAGCCCGGCCGAGGGGCACCAGGACTGGGTTCGATGGCTCCAGCACAGGTCAGGCTAACACAGGACACACAACGCTCTCAGTAATTGTTTTATTTTGTCCCGTAGTGAGCTAACGCTATCCCTCCCCTCATGGTGCTTTTCGGTTGGGTCCTAAAGGGTTTTGTCTTGCCTAGAATGTTCCACGGTATGGCTTTAAATTGGCATTAAAAAGAGGATATGTGTGGATTTTACTTTTCACTTTTACTGTTTGGCTTTTAACACTGCGTGAGTTGTGTGGTCCTCTGTGTTTTTATTTTATTTCTATTTATGGTTTTAATCTGTTTTATATATTTTTATTCTTTTATACTTGGTGAAGCCAAGTATAAAAGCGAAGTTGTTATTTATTTTATACTTTTTTGTGCAGCACTTTGGAAACGTAACTGTTGTTTAAATGTGCTATATAAATAAAGTGGATTGGATTGGATTGGATTGGATTTGGAATGAAGGTTTTTGAGCTGTAAACAAAAATGTGAATGATTGAAGAATACGTTTTATACCAGGGGTCTCCAACCTGTGGCTCGGGAGCTACCAGTAGCTCGCCAGCCCCTTCCCGGTAGCTCCCAAAAGGATTTAGAATTAAACTCATATCATTTTGAGTCATTCCATATAAGTATAAATATAGGGTAAAACCACTGGGGCGATGGTGGCTCAGTTGGTAGAGCTGGGCCTGAAGGTCGTGGGTTCAAGCCCATCACAAGACCTACTTCACAACTCCCACTGATGACTGCTGTCGTTGTGTCCTTGGGCAAGACACTTAACCTCACTTTGCCCAGAGACCCAGGCAGCTGTGACTAGAGCAGCCGTCCATGTGTCATTTCTCTTGTTGAAATTATTACATTGATTT
>OZ035827.1:3777172-3888018 GCA_964034765.1 Knipowitschia caucasica | reverse complement strand
CCACAATTCTACCTCCAAAAACCAGTAAAAAAAACATTTACACATCTATGGACTTGCTCAGTGCTTTCTCCATAGTAAGAAGGAGAGGTATAATTACACTAAGGAAGATAGTTTCGTCATACACAAAAACAAAGCTGAAGATGAGGCATTTTTCATCAGGCCATGTATAGAGCGTTCCTGGTGTGTGTGTGTGTGTGTGTGTGTGTCTCTGTGTCTGTGTGTGTGTGTGTGTGTGTGTGTCTCTGTGTCTCTGTGTCTCTGTGTGTGTGTGTGTGTGTGTGTCTGTGTGTCTGTGTGTGTGTGTGTGTGTGTGTGTGTGTGTCTCTGTGTCTCTGTGTGTCTGTGTGTGTGTCTGTGTCTCTGTGTCTCTGTGTCTGTGTGTGTCTGTGTGTGTGTGTGTGTGTGTCTCTGTGTCTCTGTGTGTCTGTGTGTGTGTCTGTGTCTCTGTGTCTCTGTGTCTTGCAAAACATGACTGTGAAAAAACATGGTTCGCTCCAATTCTGAAGCCCAAAGAAAATAAGCTGTGTTCTGCAATAATAAGTGTGAAAAACATGGTTCGCTCCAATTCTGAAGCCCAAAGAAAATTTTCAAAGTAATGCATTACAGTAGTGACTCAAAAGGTAATGTTTGTGTTCGCAGTGAAGTGACATTTAACATATCTGGACTTTAAAAGGTTATAACTCAAAAAACTAAAATTACTTTCATAGATTGGGAAAGGGATTTTAAGCACAGACAGATCAAAGAGACGGTGTCACGTGTCGAAATGAAGAAAAGGGGAACCCAAAAATGCAGGACTTAAAAAATCAAATGTGTAATTTAATAACGTCCAGAATCAGTGACAAAATGCACAAAAATCCAGATCTGAAAAATTAGACAGGGACAAAACTAGAAAAGACAATGGAGAAAAAGCACAGGGTGTAAATACAGACCGGAGACACAGGTGGACAGGACAGACAGGAAGTAAACTCAAACAACAGAACAAATAAAATCAGGTTAAAATAATCCAAAAAGTCCACACCATGACAGACAGTGTTGTTAAAATCAAAGGAAAGATTTACAAATACATTTTTGCTGACATTTTAAACGCCCAGATCAGCCTCTGATTGAATCATTCTGTGACTCAGAGACAGAAAATAAAATGTCCTCAGTCTGAACAAGCAGCAGATTAAATCCCACAAGATTAAGATTAACAACATCAGGAAATAACTTGATTTAAAAAGGAATCATTAAAGAAAAAATCAACACAAATGTAAATGACTCTTGAAATGTGTAACGGACGTGATGGTTTCTCCCAATTTTTCTCTAAAAATTAAACTTGAAGAAACAAAAATGATGGTCTGGTTTATAATTTAATTAGTTAACTTGATAAAATAAACATTAACCGCTTTAGGAAACTTGACTAACTTATAAAACTGTTTTAGACACTTCTAATGAACATAATGTATCTTCTGATGATTAAAAGCTAACGTTAGTCTGAACAAACCCCGTTATATTGAGTCACAGCCAACACCAACACTGCTCCTTCTTCTCTCCTGAACACATTTCCACAGAGTCCACACTTTTCTCCTCATTCCTGATCAGCTGGTCTGCCCGTTTACTGACTCTGGGTCAATCTGGCGCCCCGACAATCAACCCCACAGACAGACTGTTAAAGGTTGTGTAGAATCTGAGTCCTTCAAAAGCTCCTGAAGAGAAAGAACCGGGTCAGACCTATCTTAAACTACTTCTCTTATATGTTTAAAGGTCCCATATTCTGCTTTTTGACTTATCTCTGCTTTAAACATGATTACAGCTATTGGCCCTGAGTAGTTTTTTCATTGACTCCTTTAAGCTTCAGAGCGATCTGTGTCCTTCTGAAACGCCCGGGTCCACACTGATGACCAATATGAAGCGCAGAAGCCCGTTTGCTTTGTCTTTAAAATGGTTTTTAAATACTGTCGTCAAATCAGGGATACACATTAAGTATGCTGGTTTGTTTTCAATAATAATAAGAAGAATAAAAACACTGAAATCCAGGAGGTGATGGACAAACTGAAACAGAATCACAGCGCGCAGCCAGCTCCCGAGTCCGGCTCTCGAGTCCGGCTCCGAGTCCGGCTCCGAGTCCGGCTCCGAGTCCGGCTCCGAGTCCGGCTCCGAGTCCGGCTCTCGAGTCCGGCTCTCGAGTCCGGCTCTCGAGTTCGGCTCTCGAGTCCGGCTACCGAGTCCGGCTCCCGAGTCCGGCTCCCGAGTCCGGCTCTCGAGTCCGGCTCCGAGTCCGGCTCCGAGTCCGGCTCCGAGTCCGGCTCTCGAGTCCGGCTCTCAAGTCCGGCTCTCGAGTCCGGCTCTCGAGTCCGGCTACCGAGTCCTGCTCCCGAGTCCAATTCCCAAGTCCCGCCCCCGAGTCCTGCTCCCAGGTCCTGCTCCCGAGTCCCGCCCCCGAGTCCGGCTCCCGAGTCCTGCTCCCGAGTCCAATTCCCAAGTCCCGCCCCCGAGTCCGGCTCCCGAGTCCGGCTCCCGAGTCCCGCCCCCGAGTCCTGCTCCCAGGTCCTGCTCCCGAGTCCCGCCCCCGAGTCCTGCTCCCGAGTCCTGCTCCCGAGTCCAATTCCCAAGTCCCGCCCCCGAGTCCGGCTCCCGAGTCCGGCTCCCGAGTCCCGCCCCCGAGTCCGGCTCCCGAGTCCTGCTCCCGAGTCCTGCTCCCGAGTCCCGCCCCCGAGTCCGGCTCCCGAGTCCGGCTCCCGAGTCCGGCTCTCGAGTCCGGCCCTCGAGTCCGGCTCCGAGTCCGGCTCCGAGTCCGGCTCCGAGTCCGGCTCTCGAGTCCGGCTCTCAAGTCCGGCTCTCGAGTCCGGCTCTCGAGTCCGGCCCTCGAGTCCGGCTCCGAGTCCGGCTCTCGAGTCCGGCTCTCAAGTCCGGCTCTCGAGTCCGGCTCTCGAGTCCGGCTCTCGAGTCCGGCTACCGAGTCCTTCTCCCGAGTCCTGCCCCCGAGTCCTGCTCCCAGGTCCTGCTCCCGAGTCCCGCCCCCGAGTCCGGCTCCCGAGTCCGGCTCCCGAGTCCGGCTCTCGAGTCCGGCTCTCGAGTCCGGCTGCGAGTCCGGCTCCGAGTCCGGCTCTCGAGTCCGGCTCTCAAGTCCGGCTCCCGAGTCCGGCTCCGAGTCCGGCTCTCGAGTCCGGCTCTCAAGTCCGGCTCTCGAGTCCTGCTCCGAGTCCTGTTCCCGAGTCCAATTCCCAAGTCCCGCCCCCGAGTCCTGCTCCCGAGTCCCGCCCCCGAGTCCGGCTCCCGAGTCCTGCTCCCGAGTCCAATTCCCAAGTCCCGCCCCCGAGTCCGGCTGCCGAGTCCGGCTCCCGAGTCCGGCTCCTGAGTCCCGCCCCCGAGTCCTGCTCCCAGGTCCTGCTCCCGAGTCTCGCCCCCGAGTCCGGCTCCCGAGTCCTGCTCCCGAGTCCTGCTCCCGAGTCCAATTCCCAAGTCCCGCCCCCGAGTCCGGCTGCCGAGTCCGGCTCCCGAGTTCGGCTCCTGAGTCCCGCCCCCGAGTCCTGCTCCCAGGTCCTGCTCCCGAGTCTCGCCCCCGAGTCCGGCTCCCGAGTCCTGCTCCCGAGTCCTGCTTCCGAGTCCAATTCCCAAGTCCCGCCCCCGAGTTCGGCTGCCGAGTCCGGCTCTCGAGTCCGGCTCCCGAGTCCCGCCCCCGAGTCCGGCTCCCGAGTCCGGCTCCCGAGTCCGGCTCCCGAGTCCCGCCCCCGAGTCCGGCTCCCGAGTCCAGCTCCCGAGTCCGGCTCCCGAGTCTAATGTACAGTATCTCTGTGGTTTGGTCCTGCGGAGAGCACATGGAGCTTTACTGTTTTTCTGCTTTTGTCAGTGACTATAAAAGTGTAAAGATCACGTCAACTGTTGTACCAGGGATAAACAACTCGCACCATGCGGGTGGGGGGAGGCGGGTGAGGGTGGGGAGAGGCGGGTGAGGGTGGGGGGGGGGGGGGGTGAGGGTGGGGAGAGGCAGGTGAGGGCAGGGGGAGGCGGGTGAGGGTGGGGGGAGGCGTACACATAGACAGAGGAGCAGACTCTGGATCAGCCTGTTTGAGTCGAGGTGATGTCATCTAAATACAAGAAATGTCTCGAGTTTTAAGTGTTAAATCAGTATCACACAGGTGCATAGGATTGACCATGGAACCTTTAAATCACATTTGGTCTCATTCTGCAGCATGATCACAGCCATTTGGCAAGTATCTTTTGGAGACTTGCCCATTCCCACGTCATCTCTCCGTCTATTTCACAAGGAAACACGCCGCAATTACCAGGACGCCGCCTGCAGCAGTGGTGTCCCTACACAACCCATTATCTGACGGGATTCTCCTCGTCAAGGTGTTGTAGTGGAAGGCCCGGAGTAAAGTTACGATGTAAAGAAAGGCTGGGCTGAAAAAGGGTCTCTCTGTGTCTCACTATTCAGCATTTCCTTACAGAGTTACACTTTCAGAGGGTGGCTGAAAGAATGGGGTACGGCGCGTTCCCAGGGTCTCTGTGTTCACGGCCACACTGCTGACAAACTCACGCAGCACTAAGTCATCAAATTTCACTAAAGTTGACACCGAAACTAGTGTGGAAACGGGTTATGAGTCGATCTGGAGAGACTGGACCAGACGACACATGGTATTATTAGAACTATTCATGGGTTGGCAGTAATCTGACACTACAACAAATATACGTATGACTCTGAAGACTATATTTTGACGATAACATTAGTCGCATTTCCACCGTAGGAGTTCCTGGTAAAAGGAGGGGGTGGGACTTCTTCAGGGACCGGTCTCTCCCTCGGTCTCTTTGTGGTCGTGTTTCCACTGCAGAGTAGGACCCTCGGCAACGTGGTGTGGTTTGATCGTCGCGTATTCCCTTCTTATTTTTTATTTTTATGGTTGGAATTGCTCTGGTTGTTGTTGTCTTTGAGTTTTTCATAATCCTGCTTCAGAGAGTCCAGAGAGGGACCAGAGAGAGGCCAGATAGAGGCCAGAGAGAGGCCAGAGAGGGACCAGAGAGAGACCAGAGAGAGGCCAGAGAGAGACCAGAGAGAGACCAGAGAGGGACCAGAGAGAGGCCAGAGAGAGACCAGAGAGAGGCCAGAGAGAGACCAGAGAGAGGCCAGAGAGGGACCAGAGAGAGGCCAGAGAGAGACCAGAGAGAGTCCAGAGAGAGACCAGAGAGAGGCCAGAGAGAGAGAGGCCAGAGAGAGACCAGAGAGAGGCCAGAGAGAGACCAGAGAGAGACCAGAGAGAGAGAGGCCAGAGAGAGACCAGAGAGAGACCAGAGAGAGACCAGAGAGAGGCCAGAGAGGGACCAGAGAGAGGCCAGAGAGAGACCAGAGAGAGGCCAGAGAGAGACCAGAGAGAGTCCAGAGAGAGACCAGAGAGAGGCCAGAGAGAGAGAGGCCAGAGAGAGACCAGAGAGAGGCCAGAGAGAGACCAGAGAGAGACCAGAGAGAGAGAGGCCAGAGAGAGACCAGAGAGAGACCAGAGAGAGACCAGAGAGAGGCCAGAGAGGGACCAGAGAGAGGCCAGAGAGAGACCAGAGAGAGGCCAGAGAGGGACCAGAGAGAGGCCAGAGAGAGACCAGAGAGAGTCCAGAGAGAGAGAGACCAGAGAGAGGCCAGAGAGAGACCAGAGAGAGGCCAGAGAGAGACCAGAGAGAGGCCAGAGAGGGACCAGAGAGAGTCCAGAGAGGGACCAGAGAGTGGCCAGAGAGAGGCCAGAGAGGGACCAGAGAGAGGCCAGAGAGTGGCCAGAGAGAGGCCAGAGAGGGACCAGAGAGAGGCCAGAGAGGGACCAGAGAGAGGCCAGAGAGAGACCAGAGAGAGGCCAGAGAGAGACCAGAGAGAGTCCAGAGAGGGACCAGAGAGTGGCCAGAGAGAGGCCAGAGAGGGACCAGAGAGAGGCCAGAGAGAGGCCAGAGAGAGGCCAGAGAGAGGCCAGAGAGAGACCAGAGAGAGACCAGAGAGGGACCAGAGAGAGGCCAGAGAGGGACCAGAGAGAGTCCAGAGAGGGACCAGAGAGAGTCCAGAGAGGGACCAGAGAGAGGCCAGAGAGAGACCAGAGAGAGGCCAGAGAGAGACCAGAGAGGGACCAGAGAGAGGCCAGAGAGAGACCAGAGAGGGACCAGAGAGAGGCCAGAGAGAGACCAGAGAGAGGCCAGAGAGAGACCAGAGAGGGACCAGAGAGAGGCCAGAGAGGGACCAGAGAGAGACCAGAGAGAGACCAGAGAGAGAGACCAGAGAGAGACCAGAGAGAGGCCAGAGAGAGACCAGAGAGAGGCCAGAGAGAGACCAGAGAGGGACCAGAGAGAGACCAGAGAGAGAGACCAGAGAGAGACCAGAGAGAGGCCAGAGAGAGACCAGAGAGAGGCCAGAGCGGGACCAGAGAGAGGCCAGAGAGAGACCAGAGAGAGGCCAGAGAGAGACCAGAGAGAGGCCAGAGAGGGACCAGAGAGAGGCCAGAGAGAGACCAGAGAGAGTCCAGAGAGAGACCAGAGAGAGGCCAGAGAGAGAGAGGCCAGAGAGAGACCAGAGAGAGACCAGAGAGAGACCAGAGAGAGACCAGAGAGAGACCAGAGAGAGGCCAGAGAGAGACCAGAGAGAGACCAGAGAGAGAGAGGCCAGAGAGAGACCAGAGAGAGACCAGAGAGAGACCAGAGAGAGGCCAGAGAGGGACCAGAGAGAGGCCAGAGAGAGACCAGAGAGAGGCCAGAGAGGGACCAGAGAGAGGCCAGAGAGAGACCCGAGAGAGTCCAGAGAGAGAGAGACCAGAGAGAGGCCAGAGAGAGACCAGAGAGAGAGAGACCAGAGAGAGGCCAGAGAGAGACCAGAGAGGCCAGAGAGAGACCAGAGAGAGGCCAGAGAGGGACCAGAGAGAGTCCAGAGAGGGACCAGAGAGTGGCCAGAGAGAGGCCAGAGAGGGACCAGAGAGAGGCCAGAGAGGGACCAGAGAGAGGCCAGAGAGAGACCAGAGAGAGACCAGAGAGGGACCAGAGAGAGTCCAGAGAGGGACCAGAGAGAGGCCAGAGAGAGGCCAGAGAGAGGCCAGAGAGAGGCCAGAGAGAGACCAGAGAGAGGCCAGAGAGGGACCAGAGAGAGTCCAGAGAGGGACCAGAGAGAGGCCAGAGAGAGACCAGAGAGAGGCCAGAGAGAGACCAGAGAGGGACCAGAGAGAGGCCAGAGAGGGACCAGAGAGAGGCCAGAGAGAGACCAGAGAGAGGCCAGAGAGAGTCCAGAGAGGGACCAGAGAGAGGCCAGAGAGGGACCAGAGAGAGGCCAGAGAGAGACCAGAGAGAGGCCAGAGAGAGTCCAGAGAGGGACCAGAGAGAGGCCAGAGAGAGGCCAGAGAGGGACCAGAGAGAGGCCAGAGAGAGACCAGAGAGAGACCAGAGAGAGACCAGAGAGAGTCCAGAGAGGGACCAGAGAGAGACCAGAGAGAGAGACCAGAGAGGGACCAGAGAGAGGCCAGAGAGAGACCAGAGAGAGACCAGAGAGAGACCAGAGAGAGTCCAGAGAGGGACCAGAGAGAGACCGTTCGGCCTTTTTTCAAGTGCTGTTGCGATTTTTGTCTCATTCCAAGGGAGACATTTCTGGATTTGTCTTGTAGCGTATTAAAACAAGACATTTTTGCTTGTCCCAATGGTAAATCTTGTTTTTAGACTGTCAACATGTGCGCAAAATTGAAATAAAACCACTTTATTCAAGCTGTAATTACCTTATATTTTATCTATTTTTTTTTCAGTGTGTTTTTGCAGTTCAGAAGAGAGACTTGGAATCTGTACAAAGGTTTTTATAAGTTATACACATTTATAAATAGTAATGAAAATAATGTAAAAGTGGTCAAAAGCTGCTTAGTCAAGACTAAAATATGGTCCGACATAACACGGTTCAAAATACAACCTGTTCATCAAAAGTACTAAGAGAATTTTCCCACATTTTAGGAAAAGACTATCCTGGTCTTACCATGTGTAAACTCTGGTCCATGATAATTTCCTACATGTACGTCTGGTCTTACCATGTGTAAACTCTGGTCCATGATAATTTCCTACATGTACGTCTGGTCTTACCATGTGTAAACTCTGGTCCATGGTCATTTCCTACATGTACGTCTGGTCTTACCATGTGTAAACTCTGGTCCATGGTCATTTCCTACATGTACGTCTGGTCTTACCATGTGTAAACTCTGGTCCATGGTCATTTCCTACATGTACGTCTGGTCTTACCATGTGTAAACTCTGGTCCATGATCATCTCCTACATGTACGTCTGGTCTTACCATGTGTAAACTCTGGTCCATGGTCATTTCCTACATGTACGTCTGGTCTTACCATGTGTAAACTCTGGTCCATGGTCATTTCCTACATGTACGTCTGGTCTTACCATGTGTAAACTCTGGTCCATGGTCATTTCCTACATGTACGTCTGGTCTTACCATGTGTAAACTCTGGTCCATGATCATCTCCTACATGTACGTCTGGTCTTACCATGTGTAAACTCTGGTCCATGGTCATTTCCTACATGTACGTCTGGTCTTACCATGTGTAAACTCTGGTCCATGGTCATTTCCTACATGTACGTCTGGTCTTACCATGTGTAAACTCTGGTCCATGATCATTTCCTACATGTACGTCTGGTCTTACCATGTGTAAACTCTGGTCCATGGTCATTTCCTACATGTATGTCTGGGTCTGATCCTAGTGGCTGCAGTTTCCTCGGTTGAATCCCCTCCGACCAATCAGAGAGCGGGGGAGGCGGGTGTTGTAGGTCGGTTTCGGTGACATTAAAAGTTTGTGCTGAATTTGCTGGTTGTAGTTTGTCGGAGAATGCGAAAGTAAAATAATCTGTTCTGGTTCAATCCAAATATCAAGAAACTGAAGCCGGAGCAAGAAGAATGTTTAGTAAATGTCATTGAAGCGAAGATGTTGTGGCTCTACTCCCCACGGGCTCCGATAGTGGCAAAGGAGATGGCTAAAGCTAGACTACATGCTAAAGCTAGGCTACATGCTAAAGCTAGGCTACATGCTAAAGCTAGGCTAAATGCCTCACTCACTCGGGCTCATTACATACGTCACAGTAAACTCAGATCCAATGGTTTCAATCTGCAAAAGGAGTTAGCCCCTCTCACCTGTTAACTGAGTCAATGGAGCATAATCCAGACCTTAGTACCAAATGAAATGAGTACCATGGTGCGGTAAGACCAGGCTAGGAAAGCACCGCCCTCTCCAATTTCTGAACAAAACTCTCTGCTCTTATTGGACGAGCACGATCACCAGAATGATTGACATTTAGGAGGACCAATAGTCTTGATGATATATTATATTTCACTTCAAAATGACTTTACCCACTAACTTTGTGTTTGAACAGTTCATTTGCCAAAACAGATGAATATTGAAAATTTTCTCTTTACCAAGTTGTTTTTGGAAAAGCCAGGTGTATTTGAGCACCATACAAATGACGTTCCACCCTTTTGGAAATGTCCTTTAAAATGTACTGCCAATACAATACAAAAAAACACATTTTTGGATCAGATTGTCGGCCGTGAAGAAGAACCACTTTTTGGAATCCTGTCAGACTCCAAGCGTGCACAGAGAATCCTCTCCACACTCACCGCCGTCCCGGAATGTGCCAGAACAGTGTGACATCACAGAGGCAACCCATTCATTCATATCAACCAGACACAACATCAGGCTGTGGTCGTTCTTTCTCTGCTACAAAAACCACCGTCGCACACGTTGGACTAAAACTAAAGCTTATGATTATACACTGTAAACCCTAACTTCAATCCTACTTCAGATATCAAAGTTATTTTAAATAGATTTTCCCTAGTAAGTAAGATATTACTCATTTATTGTTAGTTTATTTAAAGCTTGCCTATGTCACTCAGGGTTTTCTTTGAATTGAACATGTTTCTGTTCAAGTTAAGCCTCACTTTTGACATTTTGACGTGAAGAAGGGTGGCCCGGTGGCTGAGTGGGTAGCACCATTACCTCTCAACTACAGGGTTCTGAGTACGAATCCCAGTCGAAATATAAGTAGAAATTTAAACTTTATTGCAATCACTTGAGTTTACTTGGTAATATCAAGTAAACGATGCACTCGAGGAATTCAAGTGAAGTTAATACGCAATCTATTTCCATGGTTTTTTCAAGTAAACTTTACTTGTCAGGGTTTACAGTGTAGATTATTTTTTACAGTGGCTCAGTTGGTACAATGTCAACCCTAACTTCAGATATCAAAGTTATTTTAAATGGACTTTTCCCAGTATGTAAATGGGGGTTTACTTTAAGCTTCTTCTTCTTTGAATTGAGCTGTCTCTGTTCAAGTAAGCCGCACTTTTGATATTTTCTATGTTAGGTACAGTATAAGCAGTGTGAGTGAGTAGCACCCTCGCTCCTCGGCAAGAAGTTTCTGAGTTCGAAATCCCATGGGCAGGACCTTTCTGATACATGTATAAGCTGAAATCACAGTCAAACTATTTTGCAATCAACTGAGTTCACTGCAAACATCAGGTTAAGAATGTACTCGAGGGATTCAAGTGGAGTTAATGTGCAATTTATGTCCAAGGTTTTGGGCTTCATGGTTATGGGTTCGATCCCCCTAGTATTGTGGAACACTGAAACACACTGCTGTGACCACACAATTTCACCGTGTATCCATAAAGTCTTTCTTACTGTCTGTAACTTGTGACTTTTCAACACAAACTGAAAACAAACAATATTCTTTCAAGCTCTTTTATTTGTAATTCACATTTTTACAGAGTTTTGAAAAGAAGAAAAAAATGACAGATACACATTCATCAAAACAGACTTCAAGCTTTGTACTTGTATATAGGTGTTATTATTTTTTTATTTTTTTATTGTGGAATCTTCTGCGGGCTTGCAATTTCTCTGTTTATCATAAAGCCCAAGTTTTCTGTATTTTTTTACAGTGACTTTTCAGTCTTGTAATAACATCCCGATGGAAAAACCGTCTCCGTACAGTGTTTTTTTGCTGCTTAATTTGAGAAACTCTGACTCGTGTCACATGGAAGACCTCCCCTATCACCGCACTTCCAGTGCCAGGCTCATAGTTCCATGTTCCCGCCTCAGACCGGCCGTCGCTAACCAGATGTCAACCACAGAACGTCAGCAGATGAGCCAGAGAGGTGGAAGAGAGAGAGAAGGTTTCGCCAATTCAATGGAAGGCATTACCAGACAGTATTAGACAGAAGTAGTGACATATAACCGTGTCTGGTAAGACGCCAATCAACAGGCTAGAAGGCGACCTCGGACCTGACCTGTGCGAGAGGAAGAGGAGGCGGGAAAGAGCGAAGAGCAAGAGGACAAGCTCGGGAAAAACAGAAGTACAACTGCTCAAAATCTCAAAATAAATAATAGTTTGGATGTGGGGAAGGAGCTGAATTATACACAGTACCGTGGGCAGTGTCGCTGATCTACGCTGACCCATAATTTGTCAGATTATGCACTTCTAAAAAATGACATAAATGATGCTTATTGTTATGTTTTTTGTGGTTGCTTGAATGTACACTGCAAAAATAGTGACCATAAATATAAGGTCATAAATGCGTGAATCAAGTGCTTTTATCTTAGTTTGAGCACATTTTGATCTGACTAAAAACAAGATTTGCCAATGGAACAAGCATGGATTTCTTTAATGTAAAGAATAGATACAAGAAAAAAGTTAAGAAATGTCATCCTTGAAAAGAGGTCTAATAAGGGCTAATCGGCGAATTGTTAAAAATGTAAAAAATATTGGGTAAAATTTATTCGTCAAAATAAGATAAATACACTTAAAGACAAGCATTATAACTTCATATTTTGATTTTTTGCAACTTTGTCATAAGATTATTGTACATGTTTTGAGACAGTTCATAATCTTCAGGAGAAAAAAGTCTGAGAAGTGAGTTTTTAAAGCTTGTTTTAACTATTTTTAACACATTTTTCAGACAACTTTACTAATAGTTTTGCTATATTTATGGAAAACAATCTCAAAACATATTTAAGAATTAAGTAAACAATACTTGGTAATGCATGTTTTTAAACTAGAATCAAGTCATTTGGGGCTACTAATCCTTTCTTATCTCCAGAAATCTTAAGTCACATGTCTATTTCTAGTTTTTTAATCAGTATTTTAGGTATTTTCACACATATTTTTCAAGGTACTTTTCCCAGTGTAGCCGTTATACATTTCTTTTATGTTCGCTTCCCCTGAAAGGTTTTACGTTTCAATCTGTTTGCTCACTTCCCATGTTCCTTTTTTTAAAACGTGATACGGCAAACCCCACCCCGCCCAAGTTAAAGAATAGCTGTCGGTTGATGGTTACACCGGTCCTGCAGGGCGCCGTTTCCCCGTCCCCTCCCACCCCATAGTGTTGGCTTTGTGTTGCTTGGCAGTGATTGGTCGAACACACACACACACACACGCACACACACACCTGGAACTACACTGCAAAAGATGACAGAATTAAAGACAAAAAATGCTCAAATTTGGCTAAATGTATCTAAATTTGAGCACATTTTGACTGCCTTAAAACAAGATTTCCAGTGGAACAAGAAAAATTATCTTGTTTTAAAAAGATACAAGACATTTCTCTCTTGGAATGAGAAAATAAAGCAATAGTTCTTGAATCAAGTCAAAATTGCTTGTCTCATTGGCAAATCTCATTTTAAGACAGTCAGAATGAACTTAAGGCAAGTTAAAAAAACTTGATTCTAGTAATTATGATCTCATATTTTGATCATTTTTTGCAGTGTATACACAGTGTAGGCCGTCTCTCCGAATTACAAACTGATAATTATAGGTTTTTGTGAGTATACGTCTGGGCAGATGTGAGAGAAGTGGCTGGAGCCTTTAAACAGACATTACTAACAAAGGTAAATAACAGATGTGAAGCTAGCTCTGCCCCGACTGTTTGTTTAAGGAGGAGAATTACCCGCAAATATTGAGCCGCACCTTTGTTTGCCCATCCAGCGCTGTTCTCCGATCAACACTACACTGGCTTTTTATCCATCGGGTAGAAGGAAATAAACGGGCTTTTTAGAAACGGGAAAGTCTGTTTCTGACACGTACAAAGCCGTCCGTGAAAGTATTGGGTGTTACACAGGTCATAGCATGATACAGCTGAAAATATCTATGGGAAAAATCTGAAAAAAATGAAAACTACTGCTTAAAATAAATGACAATTATCTGAGAATAGAAGAAGGAAATATGAATTAAGATTTATGAGAATAATAAAGTTATTCTAGCCTGAAAATGACTTGATTCTAGTTTAAAAACATGCTTTTACTCAAGTGTTATTTACTTATTTCTTAATTTTTTTTGAAGTTTTCTTAAAATATAACACAAACTTAAATCAAAACAAGAAAAGTCAAAAATTAAGAAAAAATACTTACGACAGGCTTAAAAACTCACTGCTCAGACTTTGTTCTCACTCTCTGTTTTAACTGTTTGATTCATTTTATCGTTTTTATTTTTATTTTTAAATTGCATCACGGGTAAGTTATTAATGTTACTGCATTTTAATTGTTTTACTGCTTACATCATGTTTTACTTTGTCATTATTTGTATTTTTTCCCTAATCAAACCTGAATATTTAAATGAGTTTTACTTTTGTCTCTGTGCAACACAAAAAATGTTCTGTATGAATGAAAATGGATTGGACTGAAGATTATGAAGTGTCTCAAAACTAGTAAAATAATCTTATGACAAACTACACTGCAAAAAATGACAAAATATAAAGTTATAAATGCTTGAATTAAGTGTATTTATCTTAATTTTGAGTATATTTTTACCAATATTTTTTACATTTTTAACAATTCGCCGTTTAGCCTTATTAGTCTCTTTTCAAGGATGACATTTCTTAACATTTTCTTGTATCTTCTTTACATTAAAGAAATCCTTGCTTGTTCCATTGGCAAATCTTGTTTTTAGTCAGTCAAAATGTGCTCAAACTAAGATAAAAGCACTTGATTCAAGCATTTATGACCTTATATTTTGTCACTTTTTGCAGTGTACATTCAAGCAACAACAAAAAACATAACAATAAGCATCATTTATGTCATTTTTAGTGCATAATCTGACAAATTATGGTCAGCGTAGATCAGCGACACTGCCCACGGTACTGTGTATAATTCAGCTCCTTTCCCCACATCCAAACTATTATTTATTTTGAGATTTTGAGCAGTTGTACTCTGTTTTTCCCGAGCTTGTCCTCTTGCTCTTCGCTCTTTCCCGCCTCCTCTTCCTCTCGCACAGGTCAGGTCCGAGGTCGCCTTCTGCCTGTTGATTGGCGTCTTACCAGACACGGTTAGATGTCACTACTTCTGTCTAATACTGTCTGGTAATGCCGTCCATTGAATTGGCGAAACCTTCTCTCTCTCTTCCACCTCTCTGGCTCATCTGCTGACGTTCTGTGGTTGACATCTGGTTAGCGACGGCCGGTCTGAGGCGGGAACATGGAACTATGATCCTGGCACTGGAAGGCGGTGATAGGGGAGGGTCTTCCATGTGACACGAGTCAGAGTTTCTCAAATTAAGCAGCAAAAAAACACTGTACGGAGACGGTTTTCCATCGGGATGTTATTACAGACTGAAAAGACACTGTAAAAAAATACAGAAACTTGGGCTTTATGGATAAACAGAGAAATTGCAGCCCGCAGAAGATTCCACAATAAAAAAATAAAAAAATAATAACACCATATATACAAGTACAAAGCAGATAAAGTTGAAGTCTGTTTTGATGAATGTGTATCTGTCATTTTTTTCTTCTTTTCAATCTTGTGTTGAACTCTGTAAAAATGTGAATTACAAATAAAAGAGCTTGAAAGAATATTGTTTGTTTTCAGTTTGTGTTGAAAAGTCACAAGTTACAGACAGTAAGAAAGACTTTATGGATACACGGTGAAATTGTGTGGTCACAGCAGTGTGTTCAGTGTTCCACAATACTAGGGGGATCGAACCCATAACCATGAAGCCCAAAACCTTGGACATAAATTGCACATTAACTCCACTTGAATCCCTCGAGTACATTCTTAACCTGATGTTGCAGTGAACTCAGTTGATTGCAAAATAGTTTGACTGTGATTTCAGCTTATACATGTATCAGAAAGGTCCTGCCCATGGGATTCGAACTCAGAAACTTCTTGCCGAGGAGCGAGGGTGCTACTCACTCACACTGCTTATACTGTACCTAACATAGAAAATATCAAAAGTGCGGCTTACTTGAACAGAGACAGCTCAATTCAAAGAAGAAGAAGCTTAAAGTAAACCCCCATTTACATACTGGGAAAAGTCCATTTAAAATAACTTTGATATCTGAAGTTAGGGTTGACATTGTACCAACTGAGCCACTGTAAAAAATAATCTACACTGTAAACCCTGACAAGTAAAGTTTACTTGAAAAAACCATGGAAATAGATTGCGTATTAACTTCACTTGAATTCCTCGAGTGCATCGTTTACTTGATATTACCAAGTAAACTCAAGTGATTGCAATAAAGTTTAAATTTCTACTTATATTTCGACTGGGATTCGTACTCAGAACCCTGTAGTTGAGAGGTAATGGTGCTACCCACTCAGCCACCGGGCCACCCTTCTTCACGTCAAAATGTCAAAAGTGAGGCTTACTTGAACAGAAACAGTTCAATTCAAAGAAAACCCTGAGTGACATAGGCAAGCTTTAAATAAACTAACAATAAATGAGTAATATCTACTTACTGGGAAAATCTATTTAAAATAACTTTGATATCTGAAGTAGGATTGAAGTTAGGGTTTACAGTGTATAATCATAAGCTTTTGTTTTAGTCCAACGTGTGCGACGGTGGTTTTTGTAGCAGAGAAAGAACGACCACAGCCTGATGTTGTGTCTGGTTGATATGAATGAATGGGTTGCCTCTGTGATGTCACACTGTTCTGGCACATTCCGGGACGGCGGTGAGTGTGGAGAGGATTCCAGCGCCGGTCTGTGCACGCTTGGAGTCGGACAGGATTCCTGAGTGGAGGCTTCAGAAGAGGCCTCGGATAAACTCACTCTGCTCGTCCGGGAATGCGACGGCCGGAGGTTCTCGTAATCTGAGTCAAAAAGTGGTTTTCTTCAGCGACAATAATCCACATGTGTTTTTTTGTATTGGCAGTACATTTTAAAGGACATTTCCAAAAGGGTGGAACGTCATTTGTATGGTGCTCAAATACACCTGGCTTTTCCAAAAACAACTTGGTAAAGAGAAAATTTTCAATATTCATCTGTTTTGGCAAATGAACTGTTCAAACACAAAGTTAGTGGGTAAAGTCATTTTGAAGTGAAATATAATATATCATCAAGACTATTGGTCCTCCTAAATGTCAATCATTCTGGTGATCGTGCTCGTCCAATAAGAGCAGAGAGTTTTTGTTCAGAAATTGGAGAGGGCGGTGCTTTCCTAGCCTGGTCTTACCGCACCATGGTACTCATTTCATTTGGTACTAAGGTCTGGATTATGCTCCATTGACTCAGTTAACAGGTGAGAGGGGCTAACTCCTTTTGCAGATTGAAACCATTGGATCTGAGTTTACTGTGACGTATGTAATGAGCCCGAGTGAGTGAGGCATTTAGCCTAGCTTTAGCATGTAGCCTAGCTTTAGCATGTAGCCTAGCTTTAGCATGTAGTCTAGCTTTAGCCATCTCCTTTGCCACTATCGGAGCCCGTGGGGAGTAGAGCCACAACATCTTCGCTTCAATGACATTTACTAAACATTCTTCTTGCTCCGGCTTCAGTTTCTTGATATTTGGATTGAACCAGAACAGATTATTTTACTTTCGCATTCTCCGACAAACTACAACCAGCAAATTCAGCACAAACTTTTAATGTCACCGAAACCGACCTACAACACCCGCCTCCCCCGCTCTCTGATTGGTCGGAGGGGATTCAACCGAGGAAACTGCAGCCACTAGGATCAGACCCAGACATACATGTAGGAAATGACCATGGACCAGAGTTTACACATGGTAAGACCAGACGTACATGTAGGAAATGATCATGGACCAGAGTTTACACATGGTAAGACCAGACGTACATGTAGGAAAATGACCATGGACCAGAGTTTACACATGGTAAGACCAGACGTACATGTAGGAAATGACCATGGACCAGAGTTTACACATGGTAAGACCAGACGTACATGTAGGAGATGATCATGGACCCAGAGTTTACACATGGTAAGACCAGACGTACATGTAGGAAATGACCATGGACCAGAGTTTACACATGGTAAGACCAGACGTACATGTAGGAAATGACCATGGACCAGAGTTTACACATGGTAAGACCAGACGTACATGTAGGAAATGACCATGGACCAGAGTTTACACATGGTAAGACCAGACGTACATGTAGGAGATGATCATGGACCAGAGTTTACACATGGTAAGACCAGACGTACATGTAGGAAATGACCATGGACCAGAGTTTATACACATGGTAAGACCAGACGTACATGTAGGAAATGACCATGGACCAGAGTTTACACATGGTAAGACCAGACGTACATGTAGGAAATGACCATGGACCAGAGTTTACACATGGTAAGACCAGACGTACATGTAGAAATTATCATGGACCAGAGTTTACACATGGTAAGACCAGACGTACATGTAGGAAATTATCATGGACCAAGTTTACACATGGTAAGACCAGGATATCTTTTCCTAAAATGTGGGAAAATTCTCTTAGTACTTTTGATGAACAGGTTGTATTTTGAACCGTGTTATGTCGGACCATATTTTAGTCTTGACTAAGCAGCTTTTGACCACTTTTACATTATTTTCATTACTATTTATAAATGTGTATAACTTATAAAAACCTTTGTACAGATTCCAAGTCTCTCTTCTGAACTGCAAAAACACACTGAAAAAAAAATAGATAAAATATAAGGTAATTACAGCTTGAATAAAGTGGTTTTATTTCAATTTGCGCACATGTTGACAGTCTAAAAACAAGATTTACCATTGGGACAAGCAAAAATGTCTTGTTTTAATGGTCTCTACAAGGTCTCTCTCCCTCTCTGGTCTCTCTCTGGTCTCTCTCTGGTCCTCTCTGGACTCTCTCTGGTCTCTCTCTGGTCTCTCTCTGGTCTCTCTCTGGCTCTCTCTGGTCTCCTCTCTGGTCTCTCTCTCTGGTCTCTCTCTGGTCTCTCTCTGGTCTCTCTCTGGTCTCTCTCTGGTCTCTCTCTGGTCTCTCTCTGGCCTCTCTCTGGTCCCTCTCTGGCCTCTCTCTGGCCTCTCTCTGGTCCCTCTCTGGACTCTCTCTGGCCTCTCTCTGGTCTCTCTCTGGCCTCTCTCTGGTCCCTCTCTGGCCTCTCTCTGGTCCCTCTCTGGACTCTCTCTGGCCTCTCTCTGGTCTCTCTCTGGCCTCTCTCTGGTCCCTCTCTGGCCTCTCTCTGGTCCCTCTCTGGTCTCTCTCTGGCCTCTCTCTGGTCTCTCTCTGGCCTCTCTCTGGTCCCTCTCTGGACTCTCTCTGGTCCTCTCTGGCCTCTCTCTGGTCTCTCTCTGGCCTCTCTCTGGCCTCTCTCTGGCCTCTCTCTCTGGCCTCTCTCTGGTCCCTCTCTGGACTCTCTCTGGTCCCTCTCTGGTCTCTCTCTGGTCTCTCTCTGGCCTCTCTCTGGTCCCTCTCTGGCCTCTCTCTGGTCCCTCTCTGGCCTCTCTCTGGCCACTCTCTGGTCCTCTCTGGTCTCTCTCTGGTCCCTCTCTGGCCTCTCTCTGGTCTCTCTCTGGCCTCTCTGGTCTCTCTCTGGCCTCTCTCTGGTCTCTCTCTCTCTCTCTGGTCTCTCTCTGGCCTCTCTCTGGTCTCTCTCTCTCTCTCTCTGGACTCTCTCTGGTCTCTCTCTGTCTCTCTGGTCCTCTCTCTGGTCTCTCTCTGGCTCTCTCTGGTCCTCTCTGGCCTCTCTCTGGTCTCTCTCTGGTCTCTCTCTGGTCCCTCTCTGGCCTCTCTCTGGTCTCTCTCTGGTCTCTCTCTGGTCTCTCTCTGGCCTCTCTCTCTCTGGTCTCTCTCTGGTCTCTCTCTGGTCTCTCTCTGGTCTCTCTCTGGCTCTCTCGGTCTCTCTCTGGCCTCTCTCTCTCTGGCCTCTCTCTGGTCTCTCTCTGGTCTCTCTCTGGCCTCTCTCTCTCTGGCCTCTCTCTGGTCTCTCTCTGGACTCTCTCTGGTCTCTCTCTGGCCTCTCTCTGGTCCCTCTCTGGCCTCTCTCTGGTCTCTCTCTGGCCTCTCTCTGGTCTCTCTCTGGCCTCTCTCTGGTCCCTCTCTGGCCTCTCTCTGGTCTCTCTCTGGCCTCTCTCTGGTCTCTCTCTGGTCTCTCTCTCTGGTCTCTCTCTCTGGTCCCTCTCTGGTCTCTCTCTGGCCTCTCTCTGGTCTCTCTCTGGCCTCTCTCTGGTCTCTCTCTGGTCTCTCTCTCTGGTCTCTCTCTGGTCTCTCTCTGGTCCCTCTCTGGCCTCTCTCTGGTCCCTCTCTGGTCTCTCTCTGGCCTCTCTCTGGTCTCTCTCTGGCCTCTCTCTGGTCCCTCTCTGGTCTCTCTCTGGCCTCTCTCTGGTCCCTCTCTGGTCTCTCTCTGGCCTCTCTCTGGTCTCTCTCTGGCCTCTCTCTGGTCCCTCTCTGGACTCTCTCTGGTCCCTCTCTGGACTCTCTCTGGTCCCTCTCTGGCCTCTCTCTGGTCCCTCTCTGGTCTCTCTCTGGTCTCTCTCTGGCCTCTCTCTGGCCTCTCTCTGGCCTCTCTCTGGCCTCTCTCTGGTCCCTCTCTGGCCTCTCTCTGGCCACTCTCTGGTCCCTCTCTGGACTCTCTCTGGTCTCTCTCTGGCCTCTCTCTGGTCTCTCTCTGGCCTCTCTCTGGTCCCTCTCTGGCCTCTCTCTGGTCCCTCTCTGGCCTCTCTCTGGCCACTCTCTGGCCTCTCTCTGGTCCCTCTCTGGCCTCTCTCTGGCCACTCTCTGGTCCCTCTCTGGACTCTCTCTGGTCCCTCTCTGGCCTCTCTCTGGTCTCTCTCTGGCCTCTCTCTGGTCTCTCTCTGGCCTCTCTCTGGTCTCTCTCTCTCTGGACTCTCTCTGGTCTCTCTCTGGCCTCTCTCTGGTCCCTCTCTGGCCTCTCTCTGGTCTCTCTCTGGCCTCTCTCTGGTCCCTCTCTGGCCTCTCTCTGGTCTCTCTCTGGTCTCTCTCTGGTCTCTCTCTGGCCTCTCTCTCTCTGGTCTCTCTCTGGTCTCTCTCTGGCCTCTCTCTGGTCTCTCTCTGGCCTCTCTCTCTCTGGCCTCTCTCTGGTCTCTCTCTGGACTCTCTCTGGTCTCTCTCTGGCCTCTCTCTGGTCTCTCTCTGGCCTCTCTCTGGTCCCTCTCTGGCCTCTCTCTGGTCTCTCTCTGGTCTCTCTCTGGTCTCTCTCTGGCCTCTCTCTCTCTGGTCTCTCTCTGGTCTCTCTCTGGCCTCTCTCTGGTCTCTCTCTGGCCTCTCTCTCTCTGGCCTCTCTCTGGTCTCTCTCTGGACTCTCTCTGGTCTCTCTCTGGCCTCTCTCTGGTCCCTCTCTGGCCTCTCTCTGGTCTCTCTCTGGCCTCTCTCTGGTCTCTCTCTGGCCTCTCTCTGGTCCCTCTCTGGTCTCTCTCTGGTCTCTCTCTGGCCTCTCTCTGGTCTCTCTCTGGTCCCTCTCTGGCCTCTCTCTGGCCTCTATCTGGCCTCTCTCTGGTCCCTCTCTGGACTCTCTGAAGCAGGATTATGAAAAACTCAAAGACAACAACAACCAGAGCAATTCCAACCATAAAAATAAAAAATAAGAAGGGAATACGCGACGATCAAACCACACCACGTTGCCGAGGGTCCTACTCTGCAGTGGAAACACGACCACAAAGAGACCGAGGGAGAGACCGGTCCCTGAAGAAGTCCCACCCCCTCCTTTTACCAGGAACTCCTACGGTGGAAATGCGACTAATGTTATCGTCAAAATATAGTCTTCAGAGTCATACGTATATTTGTTGTAGTGTCAGATTACTGCCAACCCATGAATAGTTCTAATAATACCATGTGTCGTCTGGTCCAGTCTCTCCAGATCGACTCATAACCCGTTTCCACACTAGTTTCGGTGTCAACTTTAGTGAAATTTGATGACTTAGTGCTGCGTGAGTTTGTCAGCAGTGTGGCCGTGAACACAGAGACCCTGGGAACGCGCCGTACCCCATTCTTTCAGCCACCCTCTGAAAGTGTAACTCTGTAAGGAAATGCTGAATAGTGAGACACAGAGAGACCCTTTTTCAGCCCAGCCTTTCTTTACATCGTAACTTTACTCCGGGCCTTCCACTACAACACCTTGACGAGGAGAATCCCGTCAGATAATGGGTTGTGTAGGGACACCACTGCTGCAGGCGGCGTCCTGGTAATTGCGGCGTGTTTCCTTGTGAAATAGACGGAGAGATGACGTGGGAATGGGCAAGTCTCCAAAAGATACTTGCCAAATGGCTGTGATCATGCTGCAGAATGAGACCAAATGTGATTTAAAGGTTCCATGGTCAATCCTATGCACCTGTGTGATACTGATTTAACACTTAAAACTCGAGACATTTCTTGTATTTAGATGACATCACCTCGACTCAAACAGGCTGATCCAGAGTCTGCTCCTCTGTCTATGTGTACGCCTCCCCCCACCCTCACCCGCCTCCCCCTGCCCTCACCTGCCTCTCCCCACCCTCACCCGCCCCCCCCCCCACCCTCACCCGCCTCTCCCCACCCCACCTCACCCGCCTCCCCCCACCCGCATGGTGCGAGTTGTTTATCCCTGGTACAACAGTTGACGTGATCTTTACACTTTTATAGTCACTGACAAAAGCAGAAAAACAGTAAAGCTCCATGTGCTCTCCGCAGGACCAAACCACAGAGATACTGTACATTAGACTCGGGAGCCGGACTCGGGAGCTGGACTCGGGAGCCGGACTCGGGGGCGGGACTCGGGAGCCGGACTCGGGAGCCGGACTCGGGAGCCGGACTCGGGGGCGGGACTCGGGAGCCGGACTCGAGAGCCGGACTCGGCAGCCGAACTCGGGGGCGGGACTTGGGAATTGGACTCGGAAGCAGGACTCGGGAGCAGGACTCGGGAGCCGGACTCGGGGGCGAGACTCGGGAGCAGGACCTGGGAGCAGGACTCGGGGGCGGGACTCAGGAGCCGAACTCGGGAGCCGGACTCGGCAGCCGGACTGGGGGCGGGACTTGGGAATTGGACTCGGGAGCAGGACTCGGGAGCAGGACTCGGGAGCCGGACTCGGGGGCGAGACTCGGGAGCAGGACCTGGGAGCAGGACTCGGGGGCGGGACTCAGGAGCCGGACTCGGGAGCCGGACTCGGCAGCCGGACTCGGGGGCGGGACTTGGGAATTGGACTCGGGAGCAGGACTCGGGAGCCGGACTCGGGGGCGGGACTCGGGAGCAGGACTCGGGGGCGGGACTTGGGAATTGGACTCGGGAACAGGACTCGGAGCAGGACTCGAGAGCCGGACTTGAGAGCCGGACTCGAGAGCCGGACTCGGAGCCGGACTCGGGAGCCGGACTTGAGAGCCGGACTCGAGAGCCGGACTCGGAGCCGGACTCGCAGCCGGACTCGAGAGCCGGACTCGAGAGCCGGACTCGGGAGCCGGACTCGGGAGCCGGACTCGGGGGCGGGACTCGGGAGCAGGACCTGGGAGCAGGACTCGGGGGCAGGACTCGGGAGAAGGACTCGGTAGCCGGACTCGAGAGCCGGACTCGAGAGCCGGACTCGAGAGCCGGACTTGAGAGCCGGACTCGAGAGCCGGACTCGGAGCCGGACTCGAGGGCCGGACTCGAGAGCCGGACTCGAGAGCCGGACTTGAGAGCCGGACTCGAGAGCCGGACTCGGAGCCGGACTCGGAGCCGGACTCGGAGCCGGACTCGAGGGCCGGACTCGAGAGCCGGACTCGGGAGCCGGACTCGGGAGCCGGACTCGGGGGCGGGACTCGGGAGCAGGACTCGGGAGCAGGACTCGGGAGCCGGACTCGGGGGCGGGACTCGGGAGCCGGACTCGGGAGCCGGACTCGGGGGCGGGACTTGGGAATTGGACTCGGGAGCAGGACTCGGGAGCAGGACTCGGGGGCGGGACTCGGGAGCAGGACCTGGGAGCAGGACTCGGGGGCGGGACTCGGGAGCCGGACTCGGGAGCCGGACTCGGGGGCGGGACTTGGGAATTGGACTCGGGAGCAGGACTCGGGAGCCGGACTCGGGGGCGGGACTCGGGAGCAGGACCTGGGAGCAGGACTCGGGGGCGGGACTTGGGAATTGGACTCGGGAGCAGGACTCGGTAGCCGGACTCGAGAGCCGGACTCGAGAGCCGGACTTGAGAGCCGGACTCGAGAGCCGGACTCGGAGCCGGACTCGGAGCCGGACTCGGAGCCGGACTCGAGAGCCGGACTCGGGAGCCGGACTCGGGAGCCGGACTCGGTAGCCGGACTCGAGAGCCGAACTCGAGAGCCGGCCGACTCGAGAGCCGGACTCGAGAGCCGGACTCGGAGCCGGACTCGGAGCCGGACTCGGAGCCGGACTCGGAGCCGGACTCGGAGCCGGACTCGAGAGCCGGACTCGGGAGCTGGCTGCGCGCTGTGATTCTGTTTCAGTTTGTCCATCACCTCCTGGATTTCAGTGTTTTTATTCTTCTTATTATTATTGAAAACAAACAGCATACTTAATGTGTATCCCTGATTTGACGACAGTATTTAAAAACCATTTTAAAGACAAAGCAAACGGGCTTCTGCGCTTCATATTGGTCATCAGTGTGGACCCGGGCGTTTCAGAAGGACACAGATCGCTCTGAAGCTTAAAGGAGTCAATGAAAAAACTACTCAGGGCCAATAGCTGTAATCATGTTTAAAGCAGAGATAAGTCAAAAAGCAGAATATGGGACCTTTAAACATATAAGAGAAGTAGTTTAAGATAGGTCTGACCCGGTTCTTTCTCTTCAGGAGCTTTTGAAGGACTCAGATTCTACACAACCTTTAACAGTCTGTCTGTGGGGTTGATTGTCGGGGCGCCAGATTGACCCAGAGTCAGTAAACGGGCAGACCAGCTGATCAGGAATGAGGAGAAAAGTGTGGACTCTGTGGAAATGTGTTCAGGAGAGAAGAAGGAGCAGTGTTGGTGTTGGCTGTGACTCAATATAACGGGGTTTGTTCAGACTAACGTTAGCTTTTAATCATCAGAAGATACATTATGTTCATTAGAAGTGTCTAAAACAGTTTTATAAGTTAGTCAAGTTTCCTAAAGCGGTTAATGTTTATTTTATCAAGTTAACTAATTAAATTATAAACCAGACCATCATTTTTGTTTCTTCAAGTTTAATTTTTAGAGAAAAATTGGGAGAAACCATCACGTCCGTTACACATTTCAAGAGTCATTTACATTTGTGTTGATTTTTTCTTTAATGATTCCTTTTTAAATCAAGTTATTTCCTGATGTTGTTAATCTTAATCTTGTGGGATTTAATCTGCTGCTTGTTCAGACTGAGGACATTTTATTTTCTGTCTCTGAGTCACAGAATGATTCAATCAGAGGCTGATCTGGGCGTTTAAAATGTCAGCAAAAATGTATTTGTAAATCTTTCCTTTGATTTTAACAACACTGTCTGTCATGGTGTGGACTTTTTGGATTATTTTAACCTGATTTTATTTGTTCTGTTGTTTGAGTTTACTTCCTGTCTGTCCTGTCCACCTGTGTCTCCGGTCTGTATTTACACCCTGTGCTTTTTCTCCATTGTCTTTTCTAGTTTTGTCCCTGTCTAATTTTTCAGATCTGGATTTTTGTGCATTTTGTCACTGATTCTGGACGTTATTAAATTACACATTTGATTTTTTAAGTCCTGCATTTTTGGGTTCCCCTTTTCTTCATTTCGACACGTGACACCGTCTCTTTGATCTGTCTGTGCTTAAAATCCCTTTCCCAATCTATGAAAGTAATTTTAGTTTTTTGAGTTATAACCTTTTAAAGTCCAGATATGTTAAATGTCACTTCACTGCGAACACAAACATTACCTTTTGAGTCACTACTGTAATGCATTACTTTGAAAATACTTATTATTTGAACACATTATTTTCTTTGGGCTTCAGAATTGGAGCGAACCATGTTTTTCACAGTCATGTTTTGCAGATAAACTGAGATGAAGCAGATGACACGTCCTGTTTTAAGCTTGTATTGTCGTAGAAGCCCATGTCAGGGGCTCGTGGCAGATGGTGAAGCGTCAGGTTGAGGAGGCTGTAAAACAAACCCGGGTTCTTTGTCCACCTACGCAGCACTTTGTACACTGTGTCTATCAGATGGCGCTTTTTATCAAGGTGTGGCTAACAATGGGAAACACACACACACACACACACACACACACACACACACAGACACAGAGACACAGACACACACACACACACACACACACAGACACACACAGACACAGAGACACAGAGACACAGACACACACACAGACACACAGAGACACAGAGACACACACACACACACACACAGACACACACAGACACAGAGACACAGAGACACAGACACACACACAGACACACAGAGACACAGAGACACACACACACACACACACACACACACACAGACACACAGACACACAGACACACACACACACAGAGACACAGAGACACAGAGACACACACACACACACACACACACAGACACAGAGACACACACACACACACACACACACACCAGGAACGCTCTATACATGGCCTGATGAAAAATGCCTCATCTTCAGCTTTGTTTTTGTGTATGACGAAACTATCTTCCTTAGTGTAATTATACCTCTCCTTCTTACTATGGAGAAAGCACTGAGCAAGTCCATAGATGTGTAAATGTTTTTTTTACTGGTTTTGGAGGTAGAATTGTGGTTCACAATGGTTTCCTGATATGTATTCTGCATGTAAGTTTGTGTAAGCGTTCAGTCGTACAGGGATAAGTCAAAGCAAAGCAAGGTTTATCAGTCGTCATCTATAATTCTTAGCAGGTTTTCCCGACGTTTTGTCCTTAATCCAAAAAACGTTTTCAAGGGAATAGGCTTTCATCAAAAAGTTCTTTGGATTAAGGATGAAACGTCGGGAAAACCTGCTAAGAAGTACAGATGATGGGTGAGAAACCTTGCTCATCTTGTATGTATTTTTGCTGTTGTATTGTGTAATCTCTTTGCTGTTGGGGAAGCAAGTAGATTGATCCAGGCAATCAGAGGCAGATTTAACTTGACTACTTTTAGGGTTTAGGGACGTTTTCACACAATATTTGAAAAAATCACTGACTGTATCTTTAACACATCCCCAGCCCCCACCTCGGACAGTACACCCCGGTCCCCCCCCCCCTCTCCATCACACCGGACCAGGTGAGGAGTCAGCTCCAGCGACTGAATCAGAGGAAATCCGCAGGACCGGACGGGATCAGTCCCAGGCTGCTGAGGACCTGTGCAGACCAGCTATCTGGGGTCCTCAGCTACATGTACAACCTGAGCCTCAGCCTGGAGAAGGTCCCTGTCCTGTGGAAGACCTCCTCTGTGATCCCGGTTCCAAAAACAGCACACGCCAAGGAACCGGCTCACTACAGACCAGTCGCACTGACCTCCCACCTGATGAAGACCATGGAGCACTGACCTCCCACCTGATGAAGACCATGGAGCACTGACCTCCCACCTGATGAAGACCATGGAGCACTGACCTCCCACCTGATGAAGACCATGGAGCACTGACCTCCCACCTGATGAAGACCATGGAGCACTGACCTCCCACCTGATGAAGACCATGGAGCACTGACCTCCCACCTGATGAAGACCATGGAGCACTGACCTCCCACCTGATGAAGACCATGGAGCACTGACCTCCCACCTGATGAAGACCATGGAGCGGCTCATCCTCACCCATCTCCGCTCCGTGGTCAGCCCCACCCTGGACCCGCTGCAGTTCGCCTACAGACCCAACATCGGAGTAGAGGACGCCGTCATCTACTTCCTGCAGCGGACGCTTTCCCACCTGGAGCCCGCCGGGAGCGCTGTGAGGGTCATGTTTTTTGACTTCTCCAGTGCTTTCAATACCATCAGGCCGGCACTGCTGCAGGGGAAGATGGAGGACGCGGGAGTGGACAGTAGCCTCACTGCATGGACCATCAACTACCTCTCAGACCGACCACAGTACGTGCGGCTGCGCAGCTGTGAGTCTGAGGTGGTCGTCTGCAGCACTGGGGCCCCTCAGGGCACTGTCCTCTCACCATTTCTCACCTTTAACCCCACCGCTGTCAGACTGTACAACAAGTCACTTTAAGTCACTGCGCTATGACTGAAAAGAAACCTGCACTACTATTGACACTTCTTCTCATTACCACTTTTGTACATATGTCATGTCCTGTTTGTACAATCTTGAGTGTTTTTATCCATGCCAAATGTGACATGTGAATTTCTCCTGTGTGAGATTAATAAAGTACATCTTATCTTATTTATATTTTCATTGCTGTAGTTCTTGCTGCTGACTGCTCCGTCCTTTGAGTTTGTAATTGCACGTTTCCAGCCTGGTTTGGGTCTCACAGGCGCCCTCCTCCCTGTCAATTACCAACCCGTCGGAGGAAGGCAGCAGAGCAGGAGATTATGAATAATTACCAATTGTGGCTGGACCTGGGTGTCTCCTCATGAGTCAAAGCTCTCAGACATGGGGTGATTATTGGATTTGCCAAAGCAAGTCATCAACCGCTGTCTTGCTCAACCACATACCTTCCACGAATTTGGCACGAGCGAATGTGAAATGATCAAGTAATGATTTTTTATAACTGCCTGATTAAACCATATACGGGTGTTCTGTCCTCACTAAATGTTGAGAGATATTTAGCTAAGACTGACAGTGAACAGATGTGTTTGTTTGAGAAGTTGTTTACTTGACATTTCTTCTCATTTATTCATTTACTGTGAAACTGTAACACACAAAAATACAGCAATTAGAATAAGTGAATTCCAGTATCCTCATGTGTCTGACAGTAGTTACTGTCTAATAACATTAACAGAGTTGGTATGAACATATAATACATCTATTACAGTATTACATGATAGCTCTTGAGTGTGTTCACAGTAAAGTGTCAATTAAAGTATCTGGACTTTAAAAGGTCATTACTCAAAAACTAAAATGACTTTCATAGATTGGAAACAAATATTTCAAACACAGACACATTGAAGAGATAGTGTGGATAAAATCAAAACAAAAGATCGACAAATATATATTTTAACAACATTTTAAACGACCGAAACAGCCTCTGATTTGACCATTCTACTGTGACACCAGTTACACAGAAAATAAAATGTCCTCAGTCTGAAAAAGCGGCAGATGAAATTTACATGGTTAACACAACATAAGTAATTCACTTGATTTAAAAAAGAATCGTAAAAAAAAAAAAAAGTCAATTAAAAATAAAATGACTCTTGAATAAATGTGTAACGGATGTGGTGGTTTCTGTCCATTTTTCTCAGACAAATAAACTTGAGAAAAAAAAAATCTGATCTGGTTTCACATTTAATTAGTTGACTATAAGAAACTATCACTTTGTTTCTACTTTGTGTAAAATAAATAGAATCTCTTAATCAAATGTGTCTGAAAATACCTATCAAAATTCCACAAAGTTTATTCTGTCAAACCATCACGTCCGTTACAGGAAACTTGTCTAATGTATAAAACAGTTATGTTCTAGCAACTTCTAATGGACAGAGAGGGATTTGGAGACATGCAAAAACATAAAATATCATCTGGTTATTAAAATCACATTTTTAGCCTTTTGTGCCCTTTAGTGTGAACAAACCCTCTTATTAAAATGACTCTCATCTAAATGTGATATAAATAAAGCTGTCCCATTTGCTCTAATTTGCATATGAAAAGTAGATCTCAGTAGTGACAGAATGATAAAATATAGACATTACAATCACCAAAACCAAAATGTACAGCCTTATGTGGGTCAAAACGACACTTGGGAGGGCTGCTCTTCTGCCATACGGGACACGGCATAACGTTCTCAACCGTCAGACTGCACACTCAGCGCGCGCCACTAGAGGGCACTGTAAAATGTCACAAAACCAACTTATTACGAAATATGTAACTTACTACCCACAACAACGGGGCTGTAAAATAATATGCTGGAGAGATTTGTGTTGACAAAGAGCGCGGGCTTTAAAGGAAGTCAATATTGAATGAGGCTAAAGTAATTAAGTAAGTAGCTAAGTAAGTAAGTAATCTTTATTTATATACCGCCTTTCACAGACCAGAGTCACAAAGCGGTTTTACAATTGTTATTTTGTATTTTAATTTTTTAATTTTAATATTTTTTAAAGTCACAGTCCAGGCTGGGTGGGTTTGTGGTTTGTCTTGCTGCTGTTGTAAGATTGAATCTAAAAGAAGCCGCCGTTGCTAGGGGTCCCATTACCCTAGTAACCACTCCATGTTTACAGCTTTGCCGTCTGCGTCCTGGTTCCAGTTGCGGTGAATGAGAAGACCCTCTGAGCTCCAGGGTCTGATCAGACTGAGACTATATTTTGGAGTCTTTGTTTTAGTTCAATAGAATGGAAAAGGCAGGTGAGTGGTTTGTTTAGAACTGAGAATAATCATGTGTGTAACTGTCAGAGCAAGTATGTTATGAATGCATTTTGGCCTGGAGGATACAGTACATACTAGTATATCTATATTAAGTTAAAATCTAGGATACATACTAGTATTTATCTAAACTTTAGTTAAAGGCTGGTATCTTTCCAGCTTTTAACTAAAGTCTTTAGATTCTAAATTATTTAATGTATGTAACAAGGTATTTTTGTATATTTGCAAATACCTATACAAGCTGAAATACATAATAAGATCAGATAAGATGTACTTTATTAATCTCACACAGGAGAAATTTACATGTCACGTTTGGCATGGATAGAAACATTCCAGATTGTGCAAAAAGTAAGAAGTAAGAATGTGCAAACAGGACATATTATGTGCAAAAAGTGGCAATAAGAAGAAGTGTCAATAGTAGTGCAGGTTTTTAATCAGTCTTAAATCAGTGACTTAAAGTCACTTGTTGTACAGTCTGACAGCGGTGGGGATAAAGGCCCTGCGGTAGCGCTCCTTCTAAAATATTTGGTCTGACAGCTCCAAGTACAGGGAAATTATAATATCATATTGACGTGAATTTCTGGCTCCGGTTTGTGTTGAAAAACTTTGAGAGCGGAATGATTATAAAATGATGAATACTGTTGTAGGAGCTATTTGCCTGATTGATTTAATTATTTTGGGTTTACTTACTTAGTTTTTTGGTTTAGTGGCACCTAGGGGATATAAGGGGGCAGTACAGGGCGGGCCTTCATGCACCTGGGTGGGCCTATGGTTTTTTACCAGTTCTGGGAGATGCAGCATTTTTGTGTTGTTTGCCTGCAACTTGATGAATAAACCCCTTTTGAACTTTACATTTTTTGGAATGGACAATTGTTTATTTTTTGTACTGCGTAAACCACTTACCCATGGTGCATTCTAGTGATTATTTGAGTTTGGTCTTAAGTTTGGTTACATTTGGTTTATTTTTTGACAAATAGTCACTACAACTGTTGAATCCTCTCTGGGACTTGCTCTCTGGTGCGCTCCCTCCACACAGATCAGCGACTGAAAAGGGTAATGAGCCGTGACTGTGCCATGTCAGCAGCCCACGCCGGGGAGGGGTCCAGTGAGGAGGGGCCTGCACCGGCTCATCCACCAATCAGACAGGAAGTGATGTCACCAGGAGCAGCGAAGGATGGGGGCTGTGATTACCCGCATCTAGAGGCCTCGGCGGCGGGACGGACCGCTCCAACTGGTTTACAAGAGGCAAAGGAAGTGACGTCATCAGATGGAACAACTCTGCGACAGCGCCATGAACAAACAGCTTTGAGTCCAGTGAGGAGAGAGAGGACGTCAGGTGTGTGTGTGTGTGTGTGTGTGTGTGTGTGTGTGTGTGTGTGTGTGTGTGTGTGTGGGTGTGTGTGTGTGTGTTGAGCCTGTATAATAATTATTTTGGCACTGGTTGGAAAACGGTGCACAAGGGTTAAAGGAGCAGTGTGTAAAAATTTGTCCAAAAGTGGTACTGCAGCCTCTCCCACTCTCCCTGACTCAGGTTGCCAGATATGCAGACGAATCCAGCTGGGACCATAACAGCTGAATAGACAAGAGTTTTGTCAACAACAAATCTATAACCAACACCTTTTTCACAAAGATAGAAATCCTGGTTTTATTCCTTGTTTTGTCGTTAATGATTTGAGAATCATAACGAGACCTTTTTTAGTTCTGCGCCACATGGTACTTTACCAGTGAGATTAGCTCCACGCGGTGAGTTCTGGCGCCCGGATCACAGACTTTCTGATTGGTGAAAAGGTGGAGGGCGGGACATCGAAATGAAAACAAAAACAAGATTTAGCGGCTGTAAAAGTAATTTAGAAATTCAAATATCTCTGAACGACTGTTATCAGTTAAAGAAGAATTGGAAAAGAGCAGGTTTTATTAATGCCTTTGGACAGATTAGGGCCCTTTAATGATGACTTGACATTAACATCTTAAGCAGCAGTCGTTCAGGTCACAGCAGCAAAACCTCTGCTCTGGTCCAAAGTAAAATGTTAAATGCTTCATAAGCATTTTTCATAAAGTTAGCATTCCTCCAGTGGATTTTCACCTGATCCTCTTGGTTCGGACCATGAATCCTCTCTGCTCTGGTCTGGACCAGTGTAAAACCATGAATCCTCTCTGCTCTGGTCTGGACCAGTGTAAAACCATGAATCCTCTCTGCTCTGGTCTGGACCAGTGTAAAACCATGAATCCTCTCTGCTCTGGTCTGGACCAGTGTAAAACCATGAATCCTCTCTGCTCTGGTCTGGACCAGTGTAAAACCATGAATCCTCTCTGCTCTGGTCTGGACCAGTGTAAAACCATGAATCCTCTCTGCTCTGGTCTGGACCAGTGTAAAGATACACTTCTCTGTCTTTGAACTTTTTCCAGCCTCGGTGCATAAATGTTTTAGATCCGTGTTGTTATGAAACTCATCCTTTGTGTGTCTCAGAGCAGATGGAGTGCGGTGCAGAGGTCTCCGCTCCCACACGGCGAGGAGACCACATCCGCCTGAACCTCCATATTCCGGGGGTTTCTTCTACGTGGGAGGGGCAAATGGAGTGGACATGTAGGATTCATTATTGCACTAGACTCTTACAGTGAAGGCCCAACAAATCTATGCTCTTCCAATTCTGTGTGTCAATGCCAGCGTGAGAAGTTACTGTGAAAGCAAAGGCTGGACTCGGATCGAAAACAAGCAGCGAGAAGATTTCAAACTCAAATGGTGTGAAACCAGGTCCAGAGCCAACTACAGCAACTTCAGACCAGGTGAGGACTCAGATAATGTTAAGATGGAGTACCTCATTTTGTCCATAAATAAAACATGTTGTTAGCCCCATAAGAAAGAGATAAGATAGACTTTATGGATCTCACCCATTTCCCGTAATCCTGTAAAAGTAAAGTTTTTTGACCAAAGCAACTAAGAACGTACTGTTTTCCTCTTACTATAAAGTATTTTAGCTCCTGCGTGTACTTTTAACCCTGGTACTATCCTGACGCAGTAAAAAAATACACAAAATCATTTTTTTCAAGCAAAATTTTGATGATTTTTCTTAACTCGACCGTCTCTGGGTCATTTAGACTCTTTTAGACCCAAATTTACTGTATTTTTATTATGCTTTTAATCACTATAGTGGGTAACTGTGATCCTAGGGATTAAAAGTAGACTCCTTTTGACTCTAAATTAGGTTTAAAAGAGTCTAAAAGGACCCAGGGCTGGTCAAGTTAGGTAAAATCATCAAAATTCAGCTTGAAAAAAAAGTTTTTAGGGTAATTTTGACTTGAGGATAGAACAAGGGCTAACCTTGGTGATTAAAAGTAGTTCGAAAGACTCTATTTAACCCAGGGCTGGTCAAGTTAGGGACAATCACCAACATTCTGCTCGAAAAGAAAATATTGAGGGTAATTTTAAATCATTGTAGCGGGTCATTTTAACCTGAGGAAGTTATGTTTTCAGTCCATTGTATGAAAAATGATCTGGAGTAAAAACACAAAATACTTCCATGTGAAAACCAAAGTGTTAGATGATTTTATGACATTGTTTTTGTTGTGGTTTGAACCTTGGATGCAGCGTAACTTCTTTGTGGACCAGGAGAATTTGCAGTAGCACATTCATTTCTCCCCAGGTCAACAGTTAATGTTCCAGATTCCAAACAATGACGTCCTGACCACAAAGATCGGCCTCCTCCGCAGCCTCAGAGAGTACGAGAGAGTCAGGAGCAAAGTCAGACACTGCCAAGGCGTCCGGTAACTCAACTGCACCAGGCCCCAACACACAGAATTATAGCATGTTTAATTAACTAGCACATGCGGGAGGTGGGATTTAGTAGTAGTAGTAGTAATTTAGTAATCTTTATTTATATACCGCCTTTTCACTGCAGATCTGAGTCTCAAAGCAGTTTACAATTGTTATTATTTTTTTTTTGGGCATTTGTCTCTCACCCCACACAGAGATGGGAGGGGCCAGTACAGGAGGCACATGCCAGAACTATTGGACATATTTTTAGTGGTAAGGGAAACCGGAGTACCCGGAGGAAACCTACACAGACACGGGGAGAACATGCAAACTCCACTCAGAAAGGCCCTGGTCCGACCGGGATTCGAACCCAACCTGAGTCAGGGAGAGGGAGAGGACTACAGAATATTTGACTGTGACTGCAGTACCACTTTTAGCCAGATTTTTACATAATGCTCCTTTAAATAAACCTTTTGGCATTCATAAAAGCGGACTACAGTGGGCGGCACGGTGGCTGAGTGGATAGCACTCTCGCCTCTCAGCAAGAAGGTCCTGGGTTCGAATCCCGGATGGACCAGGGTCTTTCTGAGTGGAGTTTGCATGTTCTCCCCATGTCTGCGTAGGTTTCCTCCGGGTGCTCCGGTTTCCCCTACCACTAAAAATATGTACAATAGGTCTGACATGTGCCTCCTGTACTGGCGACCCCCACTCCCAAAAAAAAACAATTGTAAACCGCTTTGAGACTCTGATGTGCAGTGAAAAGGCGGTATATAAATAAAGATTACTTACTACGACTACTACTTACAGTTTATTTTGTTCTGTTGGTTCAAAGCCGTATGATAAGCGGGATAATGTTCAGTGTGTCGGGGTCCGCGTCGCCCTGTCGGTACTTATTTGCCAGAACTATTGGACATATTTTTAGTGGTAGGGGAAACCGGAGTACCCGGAGGAAACCTACACAGACACGGGGAGAACATGCAAACTCCACTCAGAAAGGCCCTGGTCCGACCGGGATTCGAACCCAGGACCTTCTTGCTGAGAGGCGAGAGTGCTAACCACTCAGCCACCGTGCCGCCCGATTGCAGGTGAGACGGTGCGGCACAATCTTGAAAGTCCAAAAGATTCTGGATGTGAACGGGACACAGTACAGTGCAGCTCAGTTGTAAAAGTTGGTCTTTGAACCTCATGATCGTGGGTTGGATCCAGTGTGGGACTGGATAAATCATAGCACTGGCCCCCAACAGCCTGGGTTCGAATCCGGGTGAGACATGTTTTGGATTAAACTATAAATGATATATTCTTCACACATCTCTCAAAAACGAGTCGTTATTTGCAGATTAAAGCTTAATTGTAAAAAGAATAATTTGAGACCACATGTACCCCAATTAAAATAATGTGGGACTAATAAAAGTCTATAAAATAGGGAATACAAAATTGAACGGGTGATATCCTCTGTAGCAAACCCTGATGTTGACACGCTGAAGAAATATGCTAAATATTTGCATAATCTATGTATAATTAAATTGCTAATATTTTGTTTTTCTCATCTCAAATGTCCAAATAAAAAAAATAAAAAAACGTTCATTCAAAACATTCATTCAACATTAGCACGGCTCATGGCAATGTGAGAGACAGACAAACAACTGATAAAATAATTCCTTGTGTTTTCTGCTGGATTTGGTGTGTATCTGGCAACCTGAGTCAGGGAGAGGGAGAGGACTACAGAATATTTGACTGTGACTGCAGTACCACTTTTAGCCAGATTTTTACATAATGCTCCTTTAAATAAACCTTTTGGCATTCATAAAAGCGGACTACAGTGGGCGGCACGGTGGCTGAGTGGATAGCACTCTCGCCTCTCAGCAAGAAGGTCCTGGGTTCGAATCCCGGATGGACCAGGGTCTTTCTGAGTGGAGTTTGCATGTTCTCCCCATGTCTGCGTAGGTTTCCTCCGGGTGCTCCGGTTTCCCCTACCACTAAAAATATGTACAATAGGTCTGACATGTGCCTCCTGTACTGGCGACCCCCACTCCCAAAAAAAAACAATTGTAAACCGCTTTGAGACTCTGATGTGCAGTGAAAAGGCGGTATATAAATAAAGATTACTTACTACGACTACTACTTACAGTTTATTTTGTTCTGTTGGTTCAAAGCCGTATGATAAGCGGGATAATGTTCAGTGTGTCGGGGTCCGCGTCGCCCTGTCGGTACTTATTTTCCGATAATGACCTGCCTACTCTTCATTATCTCTGACTTAAACAGATTCTAACATCTATAGATTCATACTGTACATACTTTCTACATGACCTGGACTCTTTACGTTATCGCTGGGTGTAAGTTGGGGGTAATTCAGCAGCTGCTAGCGATAGGATTAGCCTAGTGTTAGCCTACGATGTGAAGAGTATTGTAGACGTAACGCTTCTGTTTGCAAGTATCTTTTCAAGTCGGAAAATAAATGTTGAAACAGTGAGCGTTTGTTTGTCGAACAAACAGAGACTTTGTGAGATCTTCAAACGTGGCGCGTCTACGAAACCGTTTTATTGTTTGTGTTATGACTCATGACAAGGATTTCAGAACTCAACAAACCCCAAAATCATTCATTAGCACATCGCACATTTCTGCACTATGGACTTATTTTATCACTGTTGTGGTTAACTAATGTTTTTCTCTTTTTTCTTTTGGAAGAAGACTTAAAATGGACGAGTTTATTCCAACCACATTTCGTATGGACGTAAGAGAAGAGAGAGAGGCCTTTTTCTCTCAACAGGAAGGTCAGTTGTTGTTTTTGTATGTAACCTGGCACACACACACACACACACGCACACATATACACACACACCCACACTAATACACACGCACACACACACGCACAGACACACACACACACACGGCTGTACTGGTACTACACACACACGCACTAATACACAGACACACACACACTCTCTCACACACACGCGCACACACACACACACACACACACACACACACACACACACACACAGACAATGGGCTGAGGCTACTTTACGGTTCACTTTATTGTGGACGCTGCTGTTGCTGTGGAGTTGAATCATGGAAAAATAATCCTTGGGTCCTGATACAGTCTCCACGGGAACGACAGGTTGCTACGGAGACGAGTCAGCAGAGGGCAGGACTGAGCACAAACAAACTCACACTCTGGAGGACGCCAACATGTAATTGGCCATAAATTGTAGTCTGGAACAAAGGAAATAATATATGTCAAGATTATTATGTTTATCACTTATCACTATGTGCATTAAAGCAAAAACACTGTCCAAAGGCGTTAATAAAACATGCTCTTTTCCAACACTTCTTTAACTGATAACAGTAGTTCAGAGATATTTGATTTTCTAAATTACTTTTACAGCCCCTAAATCTTGTTATTGTTTTCATTTCAATGTCCCGCCCTCCACCGTTTCACCAATCAGAAAGTCTGAGATCCGGGCGCCAGAACTCACCGCGTGGAGCTAATCTCACTGGTAAAGTACCATGTGGCGCAGAACTAAAAAAGGTCTCGTTATAATTCTCAAATCATTAACGACAAAACAAGGAATAAAACCAGGATTTCTATCTTTGTGAAAAAGGTGTTGGTTATAGATTTGTATAGCTAGATAAAACTATTGTCTATTTAACTGTTACCGTCCCAGCTGGATCTGGCAACCTGACATAATGTTCCTAAAGTAAACACATTTATAGATGACTTCAGTTGTCGGTAAACAGCAGAAGTCGAGTCCTCATATTTTAGGAAGTAATTCATAATTACTTTTATAACGTCCCAAACACTGTTGTCACCAATAGACTTGATACCAGTTTTGATATCACAGTGATGTTGAACAAAAATCAATTTCAGAAAAAATAATGGGACTTTTTATTGTTTTATTTTATACTACAAATTTATAAAGTCAATCCAATTTTTTTTAGGTTGTTTTTGTTATGAATACTTGCGCACATGTGTACATGATATATTCAGTTTCCATAGATGTCACAGAATTCATTCATATTTAAAGGTCTATAGGAAGATTTTCCATATTTTCGGGAAAGAACCGCCCTCTTCACTTTCTGAACAAAACTCTCTGGTCTTATTTGACGAGCACGTATCACCAGAATGATTGACAAATGGGAGGACCAATCGTCTTGATGATCTAGTTAAGGAAACTTAACTAATTTATAAAACAGTCTACTAATGGACAGAGCAGGGATTTGGAAACATAAAAAACATAATATATCTTCTGATTATTAAAATCTAATGTTTGGTCTTTTGTCAGACTTTTGTACCTTTTAGTTTGAACAAACCCAGATAGGCCTAAAACGTTCATATTTTTGACAACAACTATTTTCTACTCGTTTTCAGGTCTCGTTACAAACCAGAGACACATGTGGATCTGTAAACCCACCGGCCTCAACCAAGGGCGAGGGATCTTTCTGCTCAAGAGCCACGAGGACGTGAACGCCCTCAGAGAGAGACTGCAGCACGGACACCAGCACCGCAAGACACCGCTACACCGACAGCAGGCGCGCGTCGTCCAGAAGTACAGACAGACACACAGACAGACACACACAGACACACAGACAGATACAGACAGACAGATACAGACAGACAGATACAGACAGACACACAGACAGATACAGACAGACACACAGACAGATACAGACAGACAGATACAGTCACACAGACAGATACAGACAGACACACAGACAGATACAGACACACAGACAGATACAGACAGACTGGACCAGAGCGGTAACTGTTTCAGACACTTAGGACTTGCTGCCGTTTCCAGAGCATTCAGAAGTACAAACCTATTTGTACTAATGTAGTGTGGCAGATGTGAACCCAGGGCGTGCTGCTGTAACATGGGTTCTCTCTTCTTCAGATACATCCAGAACCCTCTGCTTCTGAAGGGCCGCAAGTTTGACGTGCGCTCGTTCCTTATCATCGCCTGCCCCTGTCCCTACGTGGTCTTCTTCAGTCACGGATATGTGCGTCTGACCTGCGACCAGTACGACCTGCAGAGCCCCAACATGGCCACGCACCTCACCAACCAAGTAACAACAACACAACACCAACATGGCCACGCACCTCACCAACCAAGTAACAACAACACAACACCAACATGGCCACGCACCTCACCAACCAAGTAACAACAACACAACACTGACATGGCCACGCACCTCACCAACCAAGTAACAACAACACAACACCAACATGGCCACGCACCTCACCAACCAAGTAACAGCAACACAACACCAACATGGCCACGCACCTCACCAACCAAGTAACAACAACACAACACCAACATGGCCACGCACCTCCCAACCAAGTAACAGCAACACAACACTGACATGGCCACGCACCTCACCAACCAAGTAACAACAACACAACACCAACATGGCCACGCAACATCACCAACCAAGTAACAACAACACAACACCAACATGGCCACGCACCTCACCAACCAAGTAACAACAACACAACACTGACATGGCCACGCACCTCACCAACCAAGTAACAACAACACAACACTGACATGGCCACGCACCTCACCAACCAAGTAACAACAAGACAACACCAACATGGCCACGCACCTCACCAACCAAGTAACAGCAACACAACACCAACATGGCCACGCACCTCACCAACCAAGTAACAACAACACAACACCAACATGGCCACGCACCTCACCAACCAAGTAACAACAACACAACACCAACATGGCCACGCACCTTACCAACCAAGTAACAGCAACACAACACTGACATGGCCACGCACCTCACCAACCAAGTAACAACAACACAACACCAACACATGGCCATGCACCTCACCAACCAAGTAACAACAACACAACACCAACATGGCCACACACCTCACCAACAAAGTAACAGCAACACAACACCAACATGGCCACGCCCCTCACCAACCAAGTAACAACAACACAACACCAACATGGCCACGCACCTCACCAACCAAGTAACAACAACACAACACCAACATGGCCACGCACCTCACCAACCAAGTAACAACAACACAACACCAACATGGCCACGCACCTCACCAACCAAGTAACAACAACACAACACCAACATGGCCACGCACCTCACCAACCAAGTAACAGCAACACAACACCAACATGGCCACGCACCTCACCAACCAAGTAACAGCAATACAACACCAACATGGCCACGCACCTCACCAACCAAGTAACAACAACACAACACCAACATGGCCACGCACCTCACCAACCAAGTAACAGCAACACAACACCAACATGGCCACGCACCTCACCAACCAAGTAACAACAACACAACACTGACATGGCCACGCACCTCACCAACCAAGTAACAACAACACAACACCTACATGGCCACGCACCTCACCAACCAAGTAACAACAACACAACACTGACATGGCCACGCACCTCACCAACCAAGTAACAACAACACAACACCAACATGGCCACGCACCTCACCAACCAAGTAACAGCAACACAACACCAACATGGCCACGCACCTCACCAACCAAGTAACAACAACACAACACCAACATGGCCACACACCTCACCAACCAAGTAACAACAACACAATACCAACATGGCCACGCACCTCACCAACCAAGTAACAACAACACAACACCAACATGGCCACGCACCTCACCAACCAAGTAACAACAACACAACACCAACATGGCCACACACCTCACCAACAAAGTAACAGCAACACAACACCAACATGGCCACGCACCTCACCAACCAAGTAACAACAACACAACACGAACATGGCCACGCACCTCACCAACCAAGTAACAGCAACACAACACCAACATGGCCACGCACCTCACCAACCAAGTAACAACAACACAACACCAACATGGCCACGCACCTCACCAACAAAGTAACAACAACACAACACCAACATGGCCACGCACCTCACCAACAAAGTAACAACAACACAACACCAACATGGCCACGCACCTCACCAACCAAGTAACAACAACACAACACCGACATGGCCACGCACCTCACCAACCAAGTAACAGCAACACAACACCAACATGGCCACGCACCTCACCAACCAAGTAACAGCAACACAACACCAACATGGCCACGCACCTCACCAACCAAGTAACAACAACACAACACCAACATGGCCACGCACCTCACCAACCAAGTAACAACAACACAACACCAACATGGCCACGCACCTCACCAACCAAGTAACAGCAACACAACACCAACATGGCCACGCACCTCACCAACCAAGTAACAACAACACAACACCAACATGGCCACGCACCTCACCAACCAAGTAACAACAACACAACACCAACATGGCCACGCACCTCACCAACCAAGTAACAGCAACACAACACCAACATGGCCACGCACCTCACCAACCAAGTAACAGCAACACAACACCAACATGGCCACGCACCTCACCAACCAAGTAACAGCAACACAACACCAACATGGCCACGCACCTCACCAACCAAGTAACAACAACACAACACCAACATGGCCACGCAACTCACCAACCAAGTAACAACAACACAACACCAACATGGCCACGCACCTCACCAACCAAGTAACAACAACACAACACCAACATGGCCACACACCTCACCAACCAAGTAACAACAACACAACACCAACATGGCCACGCACCTCACCAACCAAGTCACAACAACACAACACCAACATGGCCACGCACCTCACCAACAAAGTAACAACAACACAACACCAACATGGCCACACACCTCACCAACCAAGTAACAGCAACACAACACCAACATGGCCACGCACCTCACCCACCAAGTAACAACAATACAACACCAACATGGCCACGCACCTCACCAACCAAGTAACAGCAACACAACACCAACATGGCCACGCACCTCACCAACCAAGTAACAGCAACACAACACCAACATGGCCACGCACCTCACCAACCAAGTAACAGCAACACAACACCAACATGGCCACGCACCTCACCAACCAAGTAACAGCAACACAACACCAACATGGCCACGCACCTCACCAACCAAGTAACAACAACACAACACCAACATGGCCACACACCTCACCAACAAAGTAACAGCAACACAACACCAACATGGCCACGCACCTCACCAACCAAGTAACAACAACACAACACGAACATGGCCACGCACCTCACCAACCAAGTAACAGCAACACAACACCAACATGGCCACGCACCTCACCAACCAAGTAACAACAACACAACACCAACATGGCCACGCACCTCACCAACAAAGTAACAACAACACAACACCAACATGGCCACGCACCTCACCAACAAAGTAACAACAACACAACACCAACATGGCCACGCACCTCACCAACAAAGTAACAACAACACAACACCGACATGGCCACGCACCTCACCAACCAAGTAACAGCAACACAACACCAACATGGCCACGCACCTCACCAACCAAGTAACAACAACACAACACCAACATGGCCACGCACCTCACCAACCAAGTAACAACAACACAACACCAACATGGCCACGCACCTCACCAACCAAGTAACAACAACACAACACCAACATGGCCACGCACATCACCAACCAAGTAACAACAACACAACACCAACATGGCCACACACCTCACCAACCAAGTAACAACAACACAACACCAACATGGCCACGCACCTCACCAACCAAGTAACAACAACACAACACCAACATGGCCACGCACCTCACCAACCAAGTAACAACAACACAACACCAACATGGCCACACACCTCACCAACCAAGTAACAGCAACACAACACCAACATGGCCACGCACCTCACCCACCAAGTAACAACAATACAACACCAACATGGCCACGCACCTCACCAACCAAGTAACAGCAACACAACACCAAAATGGCCACGCACCTCACCAACCAAGTAACAGCAACACAACACCAACATGGCCACGCACCTCACCAACCAAGTAACAGCAACACAACACCAACATGGCCACGCACCTCACCAACCAAGTAACAACAACACAACACCAACATGGCCACACACCTCACCAACAAAGTAACAGCAACACAACACCAACATGGCCACGCACCTCACCAACCAAGTAACAACAACACAACACCAACATGGCCACGCACCTCACCAACCAAGTAACAACAACACAACACCAACATGGCCACACACCTCACCAACAAAGTAACAACAACACAACACCAACATGGCCACGCACCTCACCAACAAAGTAACAACAACACAACACCAACATGGCCACGCACCTCACCAACAAAGTAACAACAACACAACACCAACATGGCCACGCACCTCACCAACCAAGTAACAGCAACACAACACCAACATGGCCACGCACCTCACCAACCAAGTAACAGCAACACAACACCAACATGGCCACGCACCTCACCAACCAAGTAACAACAACACAACACCAACATGGCCACGCACCTCACCAACAAAGTAACAACAACACAACACCAACATGGCCACGCACCTCACCAACCAAGTAACAACAACACAACACACCAACATGGCCACGCACCTCACCAACCAAGTAACAACAACACAACACCAACATGGCCACACACCTCACCAACCAAGTAACAACAACACAACACCAACATGGCCACGCACCTCACCAACCAAGTAACAACAACACAACACCAACATGGCCACGCACCTCACCAACCAAGTAACAACAACACAACACCAACATGGCCACACACCTCACCAACCAAGTAACAGCAACACAACACCAACATGGCCACGCACCTCACCCACCAAGTAACAACAATACAACACCAACATGGCCACGCACCTCACCAACCAAGTAACAGCAACACAACACCAACATGGCCACGCACCTCACCAACCAAGTAACAGCAACACAACACCAACATGGCCACGCACCTCACCAACCAAGTAACAGCAACACAACACCAACATGGCCACGCACCTCACCAACCAAGTAACAGCAACACAACACCAACATGGCCACGCACCTCACCAACCAAGTAACAACAACACAACACCAACATGGCCACACACCTCACCAACAAAGTAACAGCAACACAACACCAACATGGCCACGCACCTCACCAACCAAGTAACAACAACACAACACGAACATGGCCACGCACCTCACCAACCAAGTAACAGCAACACAACACCAACATGGCCACGCACCTCACCAACCAAGTAACAACAACACAACACCAACATGGCCACACACCTCACCAACAAAGTAACAACAACACAACACCAACATGGCCACGCACCTCACCAACAAAGTAACAACAACACAACACCAACATGGCCACGCACCTCACCAACAAAGTAACAACAACAAACACGAACATGGCCACGCACCTCACCAACCAAGTAACAGCAACACAACACCAACATGGCCACGCACCTCACCAACCAAGTAACAACAACACAACACCAACATGGCCACACACCTCACCAACAAAGTAACAACAACACAACACCAACATGGCCACACACACCCTCACCAACCAAGTAACAGCAACACAACACCAACATGGCCACGCACCTCACCCACCAAGTAACAACAATACAACACCAACATGGCCACGCACCTCACCAACCAAGTAACAGCAACACAACACCAACATGGCCACGCACCTCACCAACCAAGTAACAGCAACACAACACCAACATGGCCACGCACCTCACCAACAAAGTAACAACAACACAACACCAACATGGCCACGCACCTCACCAACCAAGTAACAGCAACACAACACCAACATGGCCACGCACCTCACCAACCAAGTAACAGCAACACAACACCAACATGGCCACGCACCTCACCAACCAAGTAACAACAACACAACACCGACATGGCCACGCACCTCACCAACCAAGTAACAACAGCACACCACCAACATGGCCGAGCACCTCACCAACCAAGTAACAGCAACACAACACCAACATGGCCACGCACCTCACCAACAAAGTAACAACAACACAACACCGACATGGCCACGCACCTCACCAACCAAGTAACAGCAACACAACACCAACATGGCCACGCACCTCACCAACAAAGTAACAACAACACAACACCGACATGGCCACGCACCTCACCAACCAAGTAACAGCAACACAACACCAACATGGCCACGCACCTCACCAACCAAGTAACAACAACACAACACCAACATGGCCACACACCTCACCAACCAAGTAACAACAACACAACACCAACATGGCCACGCACCTCACCAACCAAGTAACAACAACACAACACCAACATGGCCACGCACCTCACCAACAAAGTAACAACAACACAACACCAACATGGCCACACACCTCACCAACCAAGTAACAGCAACACAACACCAACATGGCCACGCACCTCACCCACCAAGTAACAACAATACAACACCAACATGGCCACGCACCTCACCAACCAAGTAACAGCAACACAACACCAACATGGCCACGCACCTCACCAACCAAGTAACAGCAACACAACACCAACATAGCCACGCACCTCACCAACCAAGTAACAGCAACACAACACCAACATGGCCACGCACCTCACCAACCAAGTAACAGCAACACAACACCAACATGGCCACGCACCTCACCAACCAAGTAACAACAACACAACACCAACATGGCCACACACCTCACCAACAAAGTAACAGCAACACAACACCAACATGGCCACGCACCTCACCAACCAAGTAACAACAACACAACACGAACATGGCCACGCACCTCACCAACCAAGTAACAGCAACACAACACCAACATGGCCACGCACCTCACCAACCAAGTAACAACAACACAACACCAACATGGCCACGCACCTCACCAACAAAGTAACAACAACACAACACCAACATGGCCACGCACCTCACCAACAAAGTAACAACAACACAACACCAACATGGCCACGCACCTCACCAACAAAGTAACAACAACACAACACCGACATGGCCACGCACCTCACCAACCAAGTAACAGCAACACAACACCAACATGGCCACGCACCTCACCAACCAAGTAACAACAACACAACACCAACATGGCCACGCACCTCACCAACCAAGTAACAACAACACAACACCAACATGGCCACGCACCTCACCAACCAAGTAACAACAACACAACACCAACATGGCCACGCACATCACCAACCAAGTAACAACAACACAACACCAACATGGCCACACACCTCACCAACCAAGTAACAACAACACAACACCAACATGGCCACGCACCTCACCAACCAAGTAACAACAACACAACACCAACATGGCCACGCACCTCACCAACCAAGTAACAACAACACAACACCAACATGGCCACACACCTCACCAACCAAGTAACAGCAACACAACACCAACATGGCCACGCACCTCACCCACCAAGTAACAACAATACAACTCCAACATGGCCACGCACCTCACCAACCAAGTAACAGCAACACAACACCAACATGGCCACGCACCTCACCAACCAAGTAACAGCAACACAACACCAACATGGCCACGCACCTCACCAACCAAGTAACAGCAACACAACACCAACATGGCCACGCACCTCACCAACCAAGTAACAGCAACACAACACCAACATGGCCACGCACCTCACCAACCAAGTAACAACAACACAACACCAACATGGCCACACACCTCACCAACAAAGTAACAGCAACACAACACCAACATGGCCACGCACCTCACCAACCAAGTAACAACAACACAACACGAACATGGCCACGCACCTCACCAACCAAGTAACAGCAACACAACACCAACATGGCCACGCACCTCACCAACCAAGTAACAGCAACACAACACCAACATGGCCACGCACCTCACCAACCAAGTAACAACAACACAACACCAACATGGCCACACACCTCACCAACAAAGTAACAACAACACAACACCAACATGGCCACGCACCTCACCAACAAAGTAACAACAACACAACACCAACATGGCCACGCACCTCACCAACAAAGTAACAACAACACAACACCAACATGGCCACGCACCTCACCAACCAAGTAACAGCAACACAACACCAACATGGCCACGCACCTCACCAACCAATTAACAGCAACACAACACCAACATGGCCACGCACCTCACCAACCAAGTAACAACAACACAACACCAACATGGCCACGCACCTCACCAACAAAGTAACAACAACACAACACCAACATGGCCACGCACCTCACCAACCAAGTAACAGCAACACAACACCAACATGGCCACGCACCTCACCCACCAAGTAACAACAATACAACACCAACATGGCCACGCACCTCACCAACAAAGTAACAACAACACAATACCAACATGGCCACGCACCTCACCAACCAAGTAACAGCAACACAACACCAACATGGCCACGCACCTCACCAACCAAGTAACAACAACACAATACCAACATGGCCACGCACCTCACCAACCAAGTAACAGCAACACAACACCGACAGTACCAGTAAAATATAGCATCACAAACTTATTTTATCTGAACAAGAAAAGTCTGGAAATGAGACAAAATACTTAACAAACTTAAAAACTCACTTTCAAGCCACAAAAACTTAAAAATAAGCATCATTTATGTTGTTTTTAGTGAATAAATCTGACCCAGATGTTTATTTAGTTCATCTTTATTAAAGTGACATTTAACTCATAGTGAGAAGTTTCCATCTGCAGGACTCAATTCTGATTTATTCACTAAAAACAACATAAATGATGCTTATTTTTAAGTTTTTGTTTCTTGAATGTAGTTTGTCATAAGATTATTTTACTAGTTTTTAAAGATACTACATAATATTATGAGAGAAAAAGAGTTTTTAAGATTATTTTCAGTATTTTTTATTTTTGTTTAGTTGAAATAAGTTTGCTATATTTAAAAAAAACATAAAAAAATGTTTGAGAAATATTTTTAAAATACTTGAAATGTGTGTTTTTAAACTAGAATCAAGTCATTTGGTGCAAGAATTATGTTATTATTTTTAGAAATCTTAAGTTATATTTTCTTGTTCTATTGGCAGATCTTAAGCAGTATTTTACTTGTTTTCTCATGTTTTGTCTAATTTTTTCAAGTGATTTTGTTCCAGTAAAACTACAGGTTGCAGCGTTTATGTGAACAAACTGCTGTCTCACTTTGAATGAGGAAGTGAGCCGAGGGAATAACACAATCGACCCACTCCATTCTCCTCATAATGACATTTCTTTTACTGCGTCTAACACGTATCTCTGTGCGCCCCCTGCTGTCCACGCCGTGCCAGTACATGCAGAAAAAGAACCCTCTGTACAGCCAGCTGAAGGAGGACACAGTGTGGTCCATGGAGAGCTTCAATGCCTACGTGAACGAGCGCTTTGCCGAAACCAAGGCCCTGCCCCGGGACTGGGTTCTGGGTCTCTTCACCGTGAGTCTCACTGGGACTGATTACACTCATTATAGATCCGTCCAAATCACACGCTTCACAATGAGCTCATGGCTTTGTGCTCAAATGTTTATGACATTTTAAACACATATATATCAGTTATTATTATAAACCCAGACTGAAAACATATAGTTTTAGCTGCGCATACAACTGATTCTATTTTGAACTTATTATTAGTTTTATCTCCCTGTTTAAACCCACTTTTTAATGAGTTTTTAACCCCATACTTTTATCCTGCTCTGTTTTAATATAATTAATAATTGTAGATTGACTTTTCTCTTGTGAAGCACTTTGAATTGCCTTGTACACGATTTGTGCAGTACGAATAAATGATTGAGTTTTTTTTACCGTTTTAATTCTGACATTCAGTCTATAATGTTTCTTTTCATGCAACAATTATTCTTGTTATTATTATTATTTTTTAAATTCTATTATTTATTTATTTTTTAAATGTTTGTATAATTGTATGTTCTTGTGAAGCACTTTGAATGGCCTTGTACACGATTCGTCCTATACAGAAAAATTACTGTTTGTTTTTATTGCATATATAGCTATAATCCCGTGTATTTACAGCTGTTTTACTGATTCATTAAAGTGCATTGTCCCTATCAAATACATTAATAAATACATATATAGATATTCACTGGTATCCATATATAATTTTGTGTATTTTAATTTTTTAATTTTTTCCCATTAAGAAACGCATGCAGCAGATTTTGACCCAGTGTTTTCTGTCGGTCAAAGCCAAACTGGACTGCAGATTGGGGTTCTTCGACATGATTGGCTGTGACTTCATGATTGACGAAGACTTTAACGTAATTTTCTATAAAAAAACACACACATTTTGCTTTGTTCCGTGACGTTACCGGTAAATGTGATGTTGTTCTGTAGGTGTGGCTGTTGGAGATGAACTGTAACCCAGCTCTGCACACAAACTGCTCCGTGCTGAAGGAGGTCATCCCCAACATAGTGAGCGAGACATTGGGTGAGTACTGTCTCTATACAAAGCTCTAGAACACATGTTTTAGAAATGATAATTATGATCCATTTACATCCCCTTCATTAAACGCTTTTCCATTGTTAGATAATAAAGTATATCATCTCAAGTGCTATGAATCAGAATGACCACCAGGGGGCAATGCTTGACGCTTTGAGTACTAAACAACAATTTCCACCACTACTTTTTTCCAATTGTTTCAAAAATAGAATTAACACATTATCAAAAGGATCCAAAAGTGAGAATAGCACATATTTTTTTCCTGAATTTTTCCATTGTGAGATAAAGTATATGTCTTCTATATATGATGTACATGCTATGAGTAAGAATGACCACCAGGGGGCGATGCTTGAAGTACTTCACAACGCACTAAGACTTTATTTCCACCACTACCTTATTCCAAATATTTCTACAATAGAACATAAACATCAAAATGATCCAAACCCGAGAAAAGCAAGTACCTTTTTCTGATTTTCTCCATTGTGAGAAAATAAAAAATATCTCAACTCAAGTGCTATGAATAAGAGTGACCACCAGGGAGCGATGCTTGAAGTACTATACAACGCCCTGGACTTGATTTCTACCACTACTTTTTTCCAAATGTTTCCAAAATAAAGCAAATACATCAAAATGATCCAAAACTGATCATTCTTCATCTTATTTTCTCTAGACTTGACGTTGGAGATATTTAACAAATGCCGTCGTGGTCAGAGAGTCCTCCCTCTGTCCAGTCAAAAGAACTTTGTCCTGCTCTTCAAAGAACTGTTTCCTCCCGAAGCAGCCGAGCCTTTTCCCAAGAGCAGCACGACAACACACTGTGAGCAAAGGAAGAAGCCAGAACACCAGAGGAACTCTTTGCAAAGTGCTGCGGCGTTAGCGGGAGGCGAGTGTAGGTCACCTCCTCAAACATCTCACGTCTCAAAACCCAAGAAGAAGAAGGTCCCATTGAAGTGTAGCACAGTATCGCCCCCGATGGACCCACCGCCCGGCCTAAGACAGGCACAGTAGAGGAGATCCTCCAACCTGGTCCAGTCCGGTCCGAGTCCAGTCCTTCATCTGTCCCCAGCAGCATTTTGGGACACTTTTTTATATTTATTTGACAGACAGACGTGAAAATTAAAAGATTTCCAAGCTAACTCCTGGTTATGTTGTTATTGTTTCAGTTTCAGTTTAGTTTATTTCAAAGGGGACAAGGCAATTTAATAAAACACACAATTAAAAATGAGTTTTAAAAAGCCAGAATTAGCCAAGAAGGTGTGATGTTTAAAAATACATTAAAACCCATTAATATACATGAACACAACAAAAATACAAGGCATAAGGACAAACATAGTGTTGACACATTAGTAGGTCCTGGGTTCGAATCCCGGTCGGAACAGGGCTTTTCTGAGTGGAGTTTGCATGTTCTCCCCGTAGGTTTTCTCCAGGTGCTCCGGTTTCCCCTACCACTAAAAACATGCACAATAGGTATGAATGTAATGAGAGAGTGAATGGTGTTTGGTCGGAGGTTTTGATGGTCCAGTGTGTTCTGGACTCGCTTCTGTCATCACCGTGTGTGGAATGATTGGAACTGTATCTGACTCTGAACATTGTAAAGTGCTCTGGGTGACCTTGGTCTGTAAAAATGCGGTCTATAAATAAACTTTACTCACTTACATTAGACAAAAATCAGTCAAGAATACACAGTTTACAAGACGTAAGCGTTGACTTGAAACAGAATCATCATTTTTCAGGGTCATTTAAATTTGTATTGACTCTCCCCCACTCACCTGCATAATGCTAATATCTGCTAATATTAAATGCAATAAAACAAACTGGTTATTTCCGAAATGACACAGAGTTTGTTTGCAAAGTATGAAACATAATAACAGGTTGTCAATTTTCTCCATTCCTACTCTTTTTAGTCCCCAAGACACAAAGTTTATCTTATCTTATCCTCAGTTTGATAGAAACCAATCCATGCTAATTTGCTAATGTTTTGGCTAATGTTTTTGCTGATATCTTTCCACTGCTTGTGTTTTCCTCCCCTCCTCCCAATATTATAATCCACAAAAAAAACAATCTCCACTCTGCGGAGGAAGCTCATTTCGACCGCTTGTATCCGCGATCTCGTTCTTTCGGTCATTACCCAAAGCTCATGACCATAGGTGAGGGAGGGAACGAAGATTAACCGGTAAATCGAGAGCTTTGCCTTTCGGCTCAGCTCCCTCTTTACCACAACGGTCCGATACAGCGACCGCATCACTGCGCACGCTGCACCGATCCGCCTGTCAATCTCACGCTCCATTCTTCCCTCACTCGTGAACAAGACCCCGAGATACTTGAACTCCTCCACTTGAAGAAGGATCTCTCCACCCACCTGCAGAGGGCAAGGCACCTTTTTCCGGTCGAGCACCATGGCCTCAGATTTGGAGGTGCTGATTTTCATCCCAGCCGCTTCACACTCGGCTGCAAACCGTCCCAGTGCATGCTGCAGGTCCTGGTTCGTTGGAGCCAACAGGACAACATCGTCCGCAAACAGCAGAGATGAAATCCTGTGGTCCCCGAACCGGACCCCCTCCGACCCCTGGCTGCGCCTAGAAATTCTGTCCATAAATACAGTGAACAGAACCGGTGACAAAGGGCAGCCCTGTCGGAGGCCAACATGCACCGGGAACAGGTCTGACTTACTGCCGGCCATGCGAACACAGCTCTGGCTCCGGTCATACAGGGATCGGATGGCCCTCAGCAGAGGACCTCCGACCCCGTACTCCCGGAGAACCCCCCAAAGGACACCCCGGGGAACACAGTCGAACGCCTTCTCCAAATCCACAAAGCACATGTGGACAGGTTGGGCGAACTCCCATGAACCCTCGAGTATCCGATGGAGAGTATAGAGCTGGTCCAGTGTTCCGCGACCGGGACGAAAACCACACTGCTCCTCCTGGATCCGAGATTCGACCATCGGCCGTAGCCTCCTCTCCAGTACCTTGGAGTAGACCTTACCGGGGAGGCTGAGGAGTGTGATCCCACGATAATTGGAACACACCCTCCGGTCCCCCTTCTTGTAGAGAGGGACCACCACCCCGGTCTGCCACTCCATTGGCACTGCCCCCGATCGCCACGCGATGTTGCAGAGACGTGTCAGCCAAGACAGTCCTACAACATCCAGAGACTTTAGATAATCAGGGCGGATCTCATCCACACCCGGAGCCGTGCCACCATGGAGGCTACCAACCACCTTGGTGACCTCAGCCAGGGAGATGGATGTATCCGCCCCAACATCCTCAGCCTCTGCCTCTGAAACAGAGGACGTGACGGGGGGATTGAGGAGAACCTCAAAGTATTCCTTCCACCGCCCGACAATATCCCCAGTCGAGGTCAGCAGCTCTCCACCCGCACTGTACATGGTGTTGGCAAAGAACTGCTTCCCCCTGAGGCGCCGGATGGTTTGCCAGAATCTCTTCGAGGCCGACCGATAGTCATGCTCCATGGACTCTCCGAACTCCTCCCAGTCCCGGGTTTTTGCCTCTGCAACAGCCCGGGCCGCGGCACGCTTGGCCTGCCGGTACTGGACAGCTGCCTCAGGAGTCCCCCAAACCATCATGGCTCGATAGGACTTCTTCTTCAGCCTGACAGCATCCCTTACTGCCGGTGTCCACCACCGGGTTCGGGGGTTGCCGCCGGGACCAGCACCAGAGACCTTGCGACCACAGTTACGAGCCGCCGCATCGGCGATTGAGGCAGAGAACATGGTCCACTCGGACTCCATGTCCCCCTCCTCCGCCGGGACCTGGGAGAAACTCTCCCGGAGGTGTGAGTTGAAAGTCCGTCTGACAGGGGGCTCAGCGAGACGTTCCCAGCAAACCCTCACTATACGCTTGGGTCTGCCAGGTCTGACCGGCTTCTTCCCCTGCCAGCGCATCCAGCTCACGACCACAAAGTCGATCATCGACCTCCGGCCTAGGGTGTCCTGGTGCCACATGCACTGGTGGACACCCTTGTGCTGGAACATGGTGTTCGTGATGGACAAACTGTGACTGGCACAGAAGTCCAACAACTGAACACCGCTCGGGTTCAGATCAGGGGGGCCGTTTTTCCCGATCACCCCTCTCCAAGTGTCACTGGCGTTTCCCACATGGGCGTTGAAGTCCCCCAGGAGAATAACGGAGTCCCCGGGCGGTGCACCGTCCAGTACCCCTCCCAAGGACTCCAAGAAGGCCGGGTACTCTGCACTGCTGTTAGGCCCGTAGGCCGTCACAACAATGAGAGACTTGTCCCCCACCCGGAGGCGGAGGGACGCGACCCTCTCATTCACCGGGGAGAACTCCAACACGTGGCGGCTGAGATGGGGGGCAATGAGAATGGCCACCCCAGCTCGCCGCCTCTCCCCGCGGGAAACTCCAGAAAAGTGGAGCGTCCAACCCCTCTCAAGGAGTTGGGTTCCAGAGCCCAGGCTGTGTGTAGAGGTGGGCCCACAGGAGGGACTGCCCACGTCGTCCATTCGGGCTGAGCCCGGCCGGGCCCCGTGGGCTAAGGCCCGGCCACCAGGCGCTCGCATACGAGCCCCGACCCCAGGCCTGGCTCCAGGGTGGGGCCCCGGCTGCGCCATGCCGGGCGACGTCACTGATCTCTTATCTGTGCTGTCCATGGTGTCTTCTGGACTGCTCTTTGTCTGACTCGTCACCTGAGACCTGTCTGCCATGGGAGGCCCTACCAGGGGCATGAAGCCCCAGACAGCATAGCTCCCAGGATCATCCGAGTACTCAAACTCCCCCACCACGTTAAGGTTGCAGTCCAGGGGGGAGACATAGAAAAAAAAAGAAACCATTCCATGCTAATATGCTAATGTTTTGGTTAATGTCTTACAGGATAGAAACCAATCCATGCTAATATGCTAATGTTTTGGCTAATGTCTATAATAATAACATAGAAACCATTCCATGCTAATATGCTAATGTTTTGGTTAATGTCTTATAGGATAGAAACCATTCCATGCTAATTTTCTAATGTCTTTCCAAATGTCTTTCCAGTGCTTGTGTTTTCCTGCCCTCCTCCCTGTATTATAATCCAAACCACAGACTATTACAGGACTCTGCTGTTGTTGTGGTGTGTGCTGTTGATACTTCTTCATTTCCTAATGTGTTCTTCAGCATTTCATATTCTCTACATACAGACAAACACGGCTTTCCCAACAGGATGTTTATCAATCCTTCACCTGGATACGGCTTCTTTCCCTCCTTTACCCCACACCAAGCACTGCATCAACCAACCCACCAGCCACCAGCCAATCTCGTATTGAGACGTTTTTTTTTGGTAAGTACGTTTTGAAAAGAGGGAACTGAAGATTAGCAGCACCCCTCCCTCCTTCATCCTTTTTGGCCGGGCGCTGTTGGGGTGAGTCCGGTGTGGGTGAGGTCCAGGGCAGATGGTGGTCAGTCTGAGCTCAGGACGGTCATCATGGGCTGCTGCAGCGTGACCCAGAGGCACTGCGGTGTGGACGAGGTGGGCCCAGACGAGATCGAGCTGCTTGAACTGCCGGCAGAGACCCAGGGGTAAGATAAGATTAGATAAGATATTTCTTTATTAATCCCACAGTGGAGATATGTCAGTGTCATTGCTGCACATTACAGCAGAGAGACAAAATGCAAAAGTTTTTGTTTGGGTTTTTAAAGCTGGAGAGTCTAACTTGTGTGGTTGAAGTAATGTTTGTGAATAAATCAAACCCTAACAAACACATTTTAACTTGAATGTATTTTCTCTCTGATCTAAAAAAAAATATGGCTAAACCCTTTAATAGTTTCCTCAAACATTTGGTGAATCACTTTTTGAGTCACTTTATCATGGGTGTCAAAGTCGAGGCTTTGATCTGGTCCGTAAGACAGTTTTTAGTGGCCCTTAGAATTATTTGTTATTATTTTTTAACTTGCAGCTTTGATGGTTAAGGGCGATCAAGGCAGGTTATAAATCATATATATTCTCAGGAAAACAACCAAATGTAATGTATTCTAACATTTTAACCCAAAAACACATAGAAGTTAAATAGTTCAATATAAAATGTGTTTAACTTTATATTTGATCCAGTTTTGGTTGTTTTCAGAAAAATAAACCAGAAAATAACAGTGAAACTCATGTCACATTAAAGTCATGTTCAAATATCTTCATAATGTAAAAACTATAATAAGAAAAGGAAATCTCCAGTTCCTATTTTTATAATCAGCCCCTGACCACAATGACTTTAACACCCCTGATCTATATCTATATCTATTATCTATTCCAGGGATCTCCAACCAGTAGCTCCCCAGCCCCTCTCTGGTAGCTCCCAAAAACATTTAGAATTTTACAAAGGATTTTCATTTTGAGTCATCACATGTGTATAAACAGTATAAACACAGAGTTATACAGTATTATGGTATATTTTACATGTGTTTTCCATGTTTCATGGATAGATTTAGATAGATTTTATTACGACTGCAAACAGGAGTAGCTCTCTGCCTCTTTTTATGTATAAAAGTAGCTCTCTGATTGAAGAAGGTTGGAGACCCCTGATCTAATATATAAGCTCAAAAATTGGAAATGACACCTTTAATCTTTAGCACTTTGAGGCTTCCTGGATTATTATTATTATCGTTATTATCCATCCATCCATCCATCCATCCATTTTCTACCCTTTAATCCATTTCTGGGTCAGGGGGGTGGCAGTCAGAGATGCCACCCAAGTCTCATAGCACCAGCCCCTCACTGACCCTCTGCAGGTGGTGAGTCCACAATTATCATTGTTATTATTATTATTATCGTTATTATTATTGTTATTATTATTATTGTCATTATTATCATTTTTATTATTTTATTGATATTATTGTCATTATTATTATTGTTATTATTATTTTCATTAATATTATTATCATTATTATTATTGTTATTAATATTATTATCATTGTTATTATTGTTATTAATATTATTTTCATTATTATTATTGTTATTAATATTATTATCATTTTTATTATTTTTTTTATTACCTTCCTCATTGGGGCGTCTCTACCACTTGGTTTTAGGCACTTTTAAAGAATTAGGGGTAAAAAAACTAATGTTATTAGTGCTCCTACATCTTAGAAAATCAAAACAAGAAAAAAGTACGTTGATTTTTCCAAGAAGTGAACAATAAAGGGTTAAAAATATGGTTACATTAGAATAAAATCTAGCGATGGCTCTGAAATAAAAACTATACCTTTGGTTTGTGCGACTTCCTTCTACAAAACAATTAGTTATTTAATTATTATTTTTTCCCCAAAGTTCAGCTTGAAATTTAAATATTATAATCTAAATGACAAATATACAATTAATCTTTGGTGAATGTAAATCCTTAAGAGAAAAATGATTCTGTAAATAAATATATTTTTCTGTAACTTCATTAAATCCCGCTCTAACGGTGACACCATTATCCATGTGCACTCTTTGAATAACCACCATTTAATTCTTGATATATTGACATAATTCACTTCATTCTATAAAACTAAAATACTTAAAAGTCTGTTAAAAGCAGCAAAACAAGTAAGAGTTTATATTTTAGGTAAGAAGATGTCGGAGAAATGACAGTTAAATTTTTTAGTTAAATGCTAATATTAATTTAAAATCATAATTCTAATGATAATGTGTAGAATTTGGTGGTTTTGTTTCTGGATGTTTTCAGGCACAGACTGGATTTGGCTTCATCTCCTGCTAAATGTGTTTGTTATTAGCTACTACACTGCAAAAAATGTATAAAATATTAATGGTAATAAATCATGGTAATAAATCAAGTAGTTAATTAATTTGATGATTTAAAATGTCGCCTTTTAAAAATATACAAAAAATTCCAGAAATGTCTTCCTTGGAATGAGACTAAAATTGTGACAGCTCTTGAAATGAGAAGTTAAAAATCACCGAGTTCGTACAAAGTCGGGAAAAAGATTGAATTTTAACAATGTGTTTTTAAGGTATGGAATTATGTTTAACCGTTTGCTTGAAAATGCTTGATTTTTAACATAACATCAGGACTTTAGGCTGCAATAAATGACATTCAGTACTTTAAAAAAAATTAGTTCGACTCCCAGTCTGGGTCACAGCGTGTTATAATACAGTTATTATTAGTCCCCATTTTACCTTGAAAGTGCTTTAATTTTACACTTAAAATGCTGCACAAACCCTGAAATGAAGATAAAAAGACCTAATTCAAGCGTTTATCACCTCATATTATTAGTCTTTTTGCAGTGTAGGGAGCAGATGGAGGAGTTGTCTGCTATAAAGTGGGGTGCGGTGATGCTGCAGTGATGTGATTAGGGGATTAGAACGAGACCGTGGCGGGAGTCGGTTTGGTCTCAGGCTAATCACTTCTGTGTCCGCGATAATGTTAGCGTTTAAATCACAGAATCTGAAAGACACACAATCATCTGCAGATCTAAGATGGTTTTGGGGACTGCTTTGTTTGTTTGTTGACGTACAAAGGAGAAGACATTACCCTCTTTTTCTTATGCTTTCAAGAATATTAAAACTATATTATGACCTGCACTAGGACTGAAAATCTCTCTTTTTACATAATATAGCACAAAAGAGACTCAATTTGAACCTCTTGACGTGTTTCACACTTCCTGACTTTCTGCACAACCTGATTCTATCAATACAGTTTATATATTGGATCTTAAAGTAGTAATATGTTAGATTTTCATGTAAAGTCATCATTAAAGGGCCCTAATCTGTCATCATTAAAGGGCCCTAATCTGTCCAAAGGCATTAAAAAAACATGTTGTTTTTCAAAAAATTTTTTAACTGATAACAGTAGTTAGGCTGCAGTACCAAAAGTGGTACTGCAGCCTCTCCCACTCTCCCTGACTCAGGTTGCCAGATATGCAGACGAATCCAGCTGGGACCATAACAGCTGAATAGACAAGAGTTTTGTCAACAACAAATCTATAACCAACACCTTTTCACACAGATAAAAATCCTGGTTTTATTTCCTTGTTTTGTCGTTAATGATTTGAGAATCATAACGAGACCTTTTTTAGTTCTGCGCCACATGGTACTTTACCAGTGAGATTAGCTCCACGCGGTGAGTTTGGGCGCCTGGATCACAGACTTTCTGATTGGTGAAACGGTGGAAGGCGGGACATCGAAATGAAAACAATAACAAGATTTAGAGGCTGGAAAACTAACTTTGAAATTCAAATATCTCTGAACTACTGTTATCAGTTAAAGAAGTATTGGAAAAGAGCATGTTTTATTAAAGCTGCACTAACTGACTTTGGGATTTTGAAGCCGCGGACTCGCTGGCCTCACTCTTTCTGCTCCCCTCCCCGCACCCACGAAGCTATCGCCCCCACACACACCCACTGTTATTGAGGAGCTAGCGTCTCCCAATATGGATAAAACATGGACATGGATTTGCACGTGGATGGCGTGACCATAGAACAATAGAACCGGGAAGCGCGGAGGAATGGGACTTTCTATTGGAAGGCTGTCTCGCTGTGTAAGCAGTAACGGTGATGAAGACGAGGAAGTTTCAGCTTAGCTCCTCGGCTTGTTGTGCTAACTCAGCCGTCTAGACTGTATATTTCTCACGAAAGTGGGGGCAAGTGGTCCGCTGTGATTGGTCACAATCTGCAACCCGAAACACATTCTCTTCCTTGTATCAAAACTCGATCTAAAATATAATGTCACGCCAGCACAAATCTGCGCTAATTATTCTTCAAAAGGACGTATATCCCAATGCACTACATGGACATGGATAGCATTTTCGTAATGAATACAAAAATAAAGTCAGTTAGTGCAGCTTTAATGCCTTTGGACGGAGTAGGGCCCTTTAATGATGACAGATTAGGGCCCTTTGATGATGACAGATTAGGGCCCTTTAATTATGACAGATTAGGGCCCTTTAATTATGACAGATTATGGCCCTTTAATGATGACAGATTAGGGCCCTTTAATGATGACAGATTAGGGCCCTTTAATGATGACAGATTAGGGCCTTTTAATGATGACAGATTAGGGCCCTTTAATGATGACAGATTAGGGCCCTTTAATGATGACAGATTAGGGCCCTTTAAGGATGACAGATTAGGGCCCTTTAATGATGACAGATTAGGGCCCTTTAATGATGACAGATTAGGGCCCTTTAATGATGACAGATTAGGGCCCTTTAATTATGACAGATTAGGGCCCTTTAAGGATGACAGATTAGGGCCCTTTAATGATGACAGATTAGGGCCCTTTAATGATGACAGATTAGGGCCCTTTGATGATGACAGATTAGGGCCCTTTAATTATGACAGATTAGGGCCCTTTAATGATGACAGATTAGGGCCCTTTAATGATAACTGGACATGAAAATCTATTGTAAACAACCTAAACGAGTAAATGTTTAAAGTCAACAGGTAAAAAGGTCTGAAGTGAGTTTGTGTTGTTTCAGAGTCTGGAGTTTGGGAGACAGCCGCCTTCAGCTGAAGTCCTGTAGCGATGAACCTCCCGTGTCCCCCCCAGCCCGGCCCCCAGTGTCTCCCCCAGCCCGACCCACCGTGTCCCCCCCAACCCGACCCCCGGTGTCCCCCCCAGCCCGACCCACCGTGTCCCCCCCAGCCCGACCCCCGCCTCGTTATCCTTCATCTCCACAGCTGCTGCAAGAGGTAAGACGACCCTGACTCACATTATTGGGCTGCATTTAGGTTGAGAGGTCTCGGTTTGAATCCCGGTCGGAACAGGGCCTTTCAGAGTGGAGTTTGCATGTTCTCCCCGTGTCTGCGTAGGTTTCCTCCGGGTGCTATGGTTTCCCCTGCCATTAAAAACATGTACAGTAGGTCTGGCATGAGCCCCCTGTAGGTGGTTGCTCCATCTCTGTGTGGAGAGAGATAGGTGTGTGACAAACTGACTTATTTACTTACTGACATACTGAATGACTGACTATCGCACCTATGAGTCTGATTCATGGCACAGTCAATATTTTAGGAAGAGAGATCCTAAAATAAAGAAGGCAGACCTTTCTAGTTTGATGATTCACACTTTACATGACACTCAATATCAGTCTTTTCTTCTGCCTATTGTCTGCTCTCAAGAGTCTGATGCTGTTTCTGAATGTTTGCCTGCAGGGGGCGCTGTGGGGCCTGAGCAGAGACCAGTTGCAGCACAGGATTCTCTCTCTGCCAGTGATCCGAGGCTGGGAGGGTCAGCCTGTGCACCAGTACGGAGACATCCTGCACTCCTCTCTCTTGTCCCTCTACAGCAAATATACTCAGGTCAGACTCTGTGGAATAAATACATAAAAGTTATATTAGCGATACTAAAATGATAACAATCTCTTCTTCTCCTGTAGGAAACCACAGAATATTGTGTGGTGCTGTTTTCCCATCACCTGCTGCTGTTGTCTTTGGACCACTCTGCGCAGGAGTTTGTTTACCAGGTACAATAGAATAACCATGTGACATTCAAAATCCAGTCTTTAAAAACTCATTGAATGCCAGCCTATTTCAGAACAGGTACTCCCACAGTGCCAGCCATTTCTGATGATTTTTACTGATTTTTCAAGACCCACAGAATATTGTGTACTATGACTATCTGAAATCCGACACCAGATTCTAAAAGAATGGACTGTCTACTTTCCTCAGCAAAAAGAATTTTGTTTATAGCTTTTTTTGTTCCCCTGTAATCCTCCGTCGAGTAGAGGGAAGTTTTACTGAAATCACCAGAAATCACCAGAAAGTTGAGAAAAAAGAGGCATAACATTGGCACCTACATGTTTTCAAACCATTCAGAGAGAAATGCTGCCACCTGCTGGCTCGATAAAATATGGTCTCAAGTCATCCCCATACATATTAGATACAATAGACATCTGGGAACGTGAAAATAGCGAAAAAGGCAATTGACGGATTAATGCGTCAATGGCACATGACGTTACTATTTGCTTTGACGTATTTGTGCGTCAATGGGACACAATGAGGACAGCTAAACACCAACTTTTTTTTTTTAAATCATAAATATGTTTCTTATAGTGCTCTCTACATGTTCTGGTCATTTTTTGTTTGACATTTTAGTGAAAATTAGTTTAAATTTCACTTTTGAGCCTAAAACCGTCTGTGTGGCGCCCTCTCTACCTTTTTGGTGGTACTACATTTAAATTCTGTCCTGCCCTCTCATTGGCTCTGGACTGACGTCAGTCGGTGTGTGTGACGTGTCTTTCTCTGGTCTCTCTCTCTGGTCTCTCTCTGGTCTCTCTGGTCCCTCTCTCTAGTCTCTCTCTGGTCTCTCTGGTCTCTCTAGTCTCTCTCTGGTCCCTCTCTCTAGTCTCTCTCTGGTCTCTCTCTTTGGCCTCTCTCTGGTCTCTCTCTCTGGTCTCTCTCTCTCAGGTCTCTCTCTGGTCTCTCTCTCTCAGGTCTCTCTCTGGTCTCTCTCTCTCTGGTCTCTCTCTCTGGTCTCTCTCTCAGGTCTCTCTCTCTGGTCTCTCTCTCTGGTCTCTCTCTCTCTGGTCTCTCTCTCTCAGGTCTCTCTCTCTCTGGTCTCTCTCTCTCAGGTCTCTCTCTGGTCTCTCTCTCTGGTCTCTCTCTCTCTGGTCTCTCGCAGGTCTCTCTCTGGTCTCTCTCTCTCTGGTCTCTCTCTCTCTGGTCTTTCTGGTCTCTCTGGTCTCTCTCTCTCTGGTCTCTCTCTCTCTGGTCTTTCTGGTCTCTCTGGTCTCTCTCTCTCTGGTCTCTCTGGTCTCTCTCTCTCTGGTCTTTCTGGTCTCTCTCTCTCTGGTCTCTCTGGTCTCTCTGGTCTTTCTGGTCTCTCTGGTCTCTCTCTCTCTGGTCTCTCTCAGGTCTCTCTCTGGTCTCTCTCAGGTCTCTCTCTCTCTGGTCTCTCTGGTCTCTCTCTCTCTGGTCTCTCTGGTCTCTCTGGTCTCTCTAGTCTCTCTGGTCTTTCTGGTCTCTCTGGTCTCTCTGGTCTCTCTCTCTATGGTCTCTCTGGTCTCTCTCTTTCTGGTCTCTCTCTCTGGTCTCTCTGGTCTCTCTCTCTCTGGTCTCTCTCTCTCTGGTCTCTCTGGTCTTTCTGGTCTTTCTGGTCTCTCTGGTCTCTCTGGTCTCTCTCTCTCTGGTCTCTCTGGTCTTTCTGGTCTCTCTGGTCTCTCTCTCTGGTCTCTGAAGTGTGCTAATAGGACACATGGCAGAACAGAATGCAGGACATATCAATCAGTTTTATTCACAGAGTCCTTTACAACACAACCAACGTTTGTACCGTTATTATTATAGATCCATGGTTTGTACCTATAGTCATTGGTACTTCCAGGAGTCGAGATGATGATTATAATGATCTGCCTGAGTCCCAAACGGTCAAAAGTTTGGACAAGTATGGTTTGTGTAGTTCATAAACTCAGATGTGTGTGTCTGTGGCAGGGCATCCTTCCTGTGTCGGGCGTGTCTTTCACCCCCGTGTCCCGGGACTCCTCTCTGCCGCCTCACACCTTTCAGCTCAGCAGTGAGTCACTTTGGACTTTGCAAACATTTGACTTCAGAAGAAATCAGAAGATAAATTGTGTCTGTCATGTTTCCAAATCCCTCTGTGTCCAGTAGAAGTGTCTAGAACAAAACAGTTTTATAAATTAGTCAAGTTTTCTAAAGCGGTTAATGTTTATTTTATGTAACGAACCTGATGCTTTGAATGAAGTTCGTTACATAGTTTCAGATCCACATTTGATTCATAGATTGTTTCTTTTTTGAGTAGAAACAAAGTGATTACTAAAAATGTGTTTAATTATTAGAGAAGAATTGAGGGAAACCATCACGTCTGTTACACGTTTTAAGGGTCGGTTACATTTTTATTGATTTTTTTTTTTTAATTAATATTTGATTTTAAAAATAAAGTTATTTCTTGATGTTGTTCATGTGAATCTTGTGGGATTTAATCTGCTGCTTTTTCAGACTGAGGACATTTTATTTTCTGTCTCTGAGTCACAGAATGATCCAATCAGAGGCTGATCTGGTGGTTTTAAATGTCACCAAAAATATATTTGTCAATCTTTTCTTTTGATTTTATCCACACTGTCTCTTTGATCTGTCTGTGTTTTAAACATTATTTCAAATCTATGAAAGTCATTTTAGTTTTTGAGTTCTAACCTTTGAAAGTCAGATACTTTCATTGATACTTTACTGTGAACACACACGTATAAAGTGACTCTTAAAGGTGTTGTGTTGACTCTTAAAGGGGTTGTGTTGTTGTGCCTCTGTGCAGGTCCTGTTGTAGAGCCCAAAGTATTTGTCTGTGCCACCGCTGCCGAACTACACACATGGAAACAACTGATTGAGGAAAGAAAGCAGAAGTCTATGACACTCCCCCCGAGCCCGGCCCACTGCATACTGTCCTATCTGGTACTGGCTCGGCCCACACGCAAAACTAAACTGTTCTGATGTGTTATTTTTGGGTCAATGACATGAAAAAGTCCTGAAATATCTGCGGTCGTTACTTCTGAATGTTCTCAGACGCTTGTGTAGTTCCTTGTTTGTCCAGTGGAGGGCGCACTACTTAAACACAGAGTCACGTCTGTAATATGAACAGCTGCAGATGTTTTGGACGTAACAAGTGGACAAAGTGTTACGTCCAAAACACCAGTTTGTCTGCATTTATTGAATCATATTTTTTTATATAATGTATAATTATAGATTGATTCTAGTTTTAGCCCCAAACATTTGTCATCAAACAGTTTCTGTCCTGGTTATTCTTCCAGTCACAAACCTCCAACACGACACTTAGGACTTTCTGCCGTTTAGAGGTTAGGCCTGTCACAATGACACATTTATCTGGAAGAGAAATTGTCTCAGAAATGATTGCGATACAAGATAATATTGTCGTTCTGAGATCATTTTCATCGAATACTATGATAATGCAGGTACACCTTTTCAAAGAGAAACAAACCTCTTTTGGCTGTATTTTGTATTTTTAAGTATTTTCAGTCTGCTCGCTAGACCGAGAGAGAGAGACGAGGAAAACAAACGAGCTGCAAATGGCATTTACTACGGCCAGAAAAATCATTGAGCTAATTTTCATTATCATGCGATTAATTGATTTATTGAATACCGCGACAGGCCTATTTCCAGCTCATTCAAAAGTAAACCATGTCCTTAATGAAAGCAATTGTGTCCCAAAAGTTTTTAAAGGCAATCATTTTTGGTTCATACATTTATTTTATTTCCGCTTGAAGTTAGATTTGATCCAGTTTATCATGGACTGAACCTCCTTCTCTCCAGTGTCTCCTAAGACATTCTTCAGGATCCATAAACAAGACTATCTTTCTGCTTCAGTTTCCTTGTGATGAGAAGTGGAAACGGGAAGAACTGGAAAAGTACCTGCTCCATGCTCCCATCTGGCAGTGGGAAGGTCCCCCCATCCAACACATGGGGGCGCTCTCCTACCTCTCTCTGGTCCACATCAACCACTCACACAGACAGGTGACTCCACAACACCATAATAATAATAATAATAATAATAATAATAATAATAGGTTTTATTCATAACCCATCTTACATATGCGATGCACATCTCCAGGTGCTACAGCACAGTAAAAACATGCTAGTATATTTAGAGTATATTTAGAGTATATTTATAGTATATTTAGAGTATATTTATGGTATATTTATAGTGTATTTATAGTATATTTATGGTGTATTTATTCATGAATAGAGTGTCGTCTATGAAATAATGCACTGCTATTGCTACTTTTTATTGTACATAATTATATCCTGCACAGACTGTATTTTTTATCTTATGGTTGTGTAGGAGAGGAGAAGAGAGTCCCGGTGCTCAAGAATAAGAATAATGGTTCCCACACACTGCATTTTTTGGAAAATGTTAAGTTTTTTGGCCCTGAGACCTTCATCAGGAAAATGGCTGATTTTTATTGTTATTTTATTCTATTTTATCATCCTATAACTTTTTATTTTTATTGCATTACATTAAATAATTGACCCGGTTTGATGTGTACAACCTCAGTGTGCTCTTATGTCCTTCTTCTTTATCTGCTGTAAAGTGCAACAATGACGTTGAGGGAAAAAAAGGAATATCTTATCTTGTAAATGCTTTGACAAAATACTGGTCATAAGTGTTTTACCTGAAATAATTAAGATGGACAGTCTCTATGAACACATGTGCAGGCATCAGGCTCGGACCCTGCAGGCCGTTTGTCTCACACAGAGTTGCAGACGTTTTTTTTTTACACACTTTTAAAAACACCAGGGCGGGGTTGTTGAGTTAAATTAACTAATGTCCTTTTTGGGAAACCAGCTCAAATCGTCCCCATCTTCAGCACACGTCACTCAGAGGCACAGAGCCGACTCATAGATGTGTTTGTCTTGCTCCACATGATTATTGTGTGAATTCCAGGGTCTGCTTTTAGCTCTCAGCCCTGACTTCTGCACAAAATACATTCTTACAATCTATAAATATGTCTTTAACTGCACATTATTTATCAGTCAAACCAGCTATTTGATTAAGGAGGAGGAAGAAAGCTTGAAACCGAAACAAGCCTTAGAAAGTGCATTGTCACAGTAGCTTGCATTGTATTCCACAATAAAAAATAACAAAAACAGTAAAGTAACAATCTGGAAATAAAAATGATAACATGATAATATTGTGAGAAAAGAACAATCTGGATATAGGTGTTACATATCTGTGAATATGTGCACATTTACGCTATAAAAAACAGAGATAATAGGATACTACACATACAGAGGTTCTCACATGGTTATAGGCACTTTTACCATCAAACTGCATCCCAACCATTTGGTAAAGGCCTCTAATAAATTAAAAAAATTTGGTTGAAAAAAAAAAAGAATGAATACATTGCTTTCTCCATGGATTAACCCTCCCCAGAGGCGTTGCAGACTTGCAACAACTTAATTTCTCATAGTCTGACTCTCAACTACTCCACACCCTTTTTGAACCACTGCTGGACACACAGTTGTCCACCAGAGGGCGCTGCTGTCTCACTTCCAAAATGTTAGTCTTAGTTTCAATTTCAAGGCAGTATCAAGACCAACCTCTAATAATGTTGCAAATCTACAACATCCCAGCATGCATTGCTTGTGAAGGTCTCTCTCAAAAAGTCAATTAGCCAGGATTGTATATTACCACCTCATACGATCATTTTCCCCAAAATATCAGATTTTACCTGTCATTCAAATGGATTTTTTTCCCTGATTTTTGATTTTTGGGTTGAATGTGTATGTTCTGTCAGGGTCTTCAGGAGAGACTTATGGTCCTGTTCTGTCAGGATGTGCTTCTGCTCTCCCTGGACAACCAGAGGACTTCTCTTCGATACGAGGTGAGCGTTCGGTATTCCAGAGATTATTGTGAATGTTTGTAATGAGAGAAAGTGAAGAATGAAGGCTGAGTTATTTTATTATGACTCCAAACCTGAGCAGTGTCAGAAAGTCAAAAATAACAGATTAAAAAATGGAGATGACTCGGCACGGCTGGAGCTCCCAAGGAAGTATTTTATTTGTGCTACAATTTGTGACGTTTTGGGAAAAAATACTTTCCTTCATCAGAAAGGGAGGGGTTAGGGAACCTGCTCAGGGGCTGCTGGTACAAAGCATCTCTTCTTCAACCATACTTTCTACAATACTGCATTTAAAGAAAAGCACAATTTAAAGGAGCAGTGTGTAAAAATGTGGCCAAAAGTGGTACTGCAGCCTCTCCCACTCTCCCTGACTCAGGTTGCCAGATATGCAGACGAATCCAGCTGGGACCATAACAGCTGAATAGACAAGAGTTTAGTCAACAACAAATCTATAACCAACACCTTTTTCACAAAGATAAAAATCCTGGTTTTATTCCTTGTTTTGTCGTTAATGATTTGAGAATCATAACGAGACCTTTTTTAGTTCTGCGCCACATGGTACTTTACCAGTGAGATTAGCTCAACGCGATGAATTCTGGCTACAATAACAAGATTTAGAGGCTGTAAAACTAATTTAGAAATTCAAATATCTCTGAACTACTGTTATCAGTTAAAGAAGTATTGGAAAAGAACATTTTTTATTAATGCCTTTGGACAGATTAGGGCCCTTTAATGATGACAAAACAAGTAAGTAAGTAATCTTTATTTATATACCGCCTTTCACAGACCAGAGTCACAAAGTGGTTTACATTTGTTATTTTAGAGCCCTTTAATGACGACAGATTAGGGCCCTTTATTGATGACAGATTATGGCCCTTTAATAACGACAGATTAGGGCCCTTTAATGACGACAGATTAGGGCCCTTTAGTGATGACAGATTAGGGCCCTTTAGTGATGACAGATTAGGGCCCTTTAATGACAACAGATTAGGGCCCTTTAATTACGACAGATTAGGGCCCTTTAATTATGACATATTAGGGCCCTTTAATTACAACAGATTAGGGCCCTTTAATGATGACAGATTAGGGCCCTTTAATGATGACAGATTAGGGCCCTTTAATTACGACAGATTAGGGCCCTTTAATTATGACAGATTACGGTCCTTTAATGATGACAGATTAGGGCCCTTTAATGACGACAGATTAGGGCCCTTTAATGACGACAGATTAGGGCCCTTTAATGACGACAGATTAGGGCCCTTTAATGACGACAGATTAGGGCCCTTTAATGATGACAGATTAAGGCCCTTTAATGACGACAGATTAGGGCCCTTTAATGACGACAGACTAGGGCCCTTTAATGACGACAGATTAGGGCCCTTTAATGATGACAGATTAGGGCCCTTTAATGACGACAGATTAGGGCCCTTTAATGATGACAGATTAAGGCCCTTTAATGACGACAGATTAGGGCCCTTTAATGACAACATATTAGGGCCCTTTAATGATGACTTGACTCAGGAGATCAACTGGCCTGTTTTTTATTTTTATTATTCAGGTATTTTGGATCAATAGTGTGGTAAATACCCTCGCCCTCATGTCCTAAATCTACATATGCTTCATTAATGCCTCTTTCTCTTGGTGACTCTGCCCCAGGGGAGACTGGCCCGACACGGCATCAGGGCAGTGGAGCGCTCTGCTCTGCCCGGACGACTGCAGTTTGAACTCACAGGTACTCACTCATCCACAAAAACATCAACACAGAAATATCCACAGAGACAGAGAACGATGCAGGATCCAAGTCTGGGATTGGACTGTTTGTCCTGGAAGCATCTGAGGTGTTTTCTTTGTGCACTTTGGTTTTATTTGTCTATTTATGTATTTACAATTTTAGATATTAATTTGTTTTAAAAGGAAACATTACTTGAAGACCTTCAGTTGTTTTTAGATTCTTCTGGCACAAACATGTAGCTCCGCCCCTTCTGTTTAATAGTCCTGTCTCAGTCCTGTATTAGAAAGATACCATTGTACCACTATGACATTAGCCTGGTCGTACCACACCATAGTACACATCTCATTTGGTACTAAGGTCTGGATTTGCTCCATTGACTCCGTTAACAGGTGGGAGGGGCTAACTCCTTTTGCAGATTGAAACCATTGGATCTGAGTTTACTGTGACGTATGTAATGCGCCGGAGTGAGTCGTTAGCATTTAGCCTAGCTTTAGCCATCTCCTTTGTCGCTAACAGAGCCCGTGGGGAGTAGTGCCACAATCTTTACCAGCGATTACATTTGCTAAACATTCCTCTTGCTCCGGCTTCAGTTTCTTGACAGAACCAGACCAGAATACTTTACTAACACATTCTTCGCCAAACTACAACCTGCCCGTTCGACGCAAACTCTTGACGTCACCCACATCTAACTACAACACCCGCCTCCCGCGCTCTCTGATTGGTCGGATGGAATTCAACCGATCGTAATCACAAACACAGGGACCAGACCCAGACGCTACATGCAGGACATGATGATTGACCTGAGTGAACGGATGGATAAGACCAGGCTACTATGACATCAGAGCAGTTTTTTTTCTATTTGAAGCAACACTACCTCCTCTAAAAATTGATTTTGGCAGAATTTTCACATAAATCTTCAAGCACATGACATTTATAGTCAATATATTCTTTGAAATATGTTTATAAAACCGCTGAACTCTCTGTAGCTCGGCAGTAATGTGGACTTTGATGTTTTATTGTTGTGTTATATGTTTGTATGGGGCTACACTTTATGTCATATCATTTATTTCCAGTGTTTTTAATGTTATTTTTTATTTTATGTGTGATGTGCTGCTCAAACGAGGTGGGATAAATACTGCAGTCTGAATCTGAATAGTTCACCCTTTTTCACCCTTGATTCTTGTCTCATCATATATTCTCTACTTCAGACATAGTTCCACATCCTAATCCATTCAATTATTGGCAAAAATCGGTCTCATCATCACCTTTAATGACCAAAAAACAATGCAGAATGTATCTAATGCAGCCATTCCCAAACTCAGTAACACCGAGGCCCCCTTAAAAATCTGACGGGTCTGCGTGGCCCCCCAAAATAATAACCAAGAAGACAACATTAAGAATAGGCTCTTCTGGTTATTTTATTTTGGGGAAATAGCCTCTGCTACAAACATTGTAATACAAAAATGATTACAGTGGATTATTCAAGTCAAATAATGAACACAAATATTTTAATATTACAAACAAAACATTATAAATTTAACATTAAATAATTATATTATTTTTTTTTTTTTTTTTATGACCTCCCGCGGCCCCCCTGCAGTACCCTCGCGGCCCACCAGGGGGCCGCGGACCCCACTTTGGGAGACACTGATCTAATGTAAGCAGGGGACTTCAAGATTCCAGAATGTGTTTGGCGTTTGCAGTAACTTCTCAGGATTATTTTAGTTTCAGTGAATGTTTGTTCTGTTCTGTGGTGTTTTAGGAGAGTTTGTGGAGCCGCTGCAGGTGTCGTGTTCCTCTCTCCAGGACTACCAGACCTGGATGTTTCACCTCCAGCAGGTAACGCCGGCAAACATGGGATTGTGGGAGTTCAAAAGGGAACGATTACACAAGTTGACCGCCAAAAAATGGTCAGGGGTTTCTCAGCTGATTCAGACTAATGTTGGTGTTCTGAGTCTGAATATCACATGCATTTTGCTCTATCAGGTCAACTTTGTGAGACACAGCCATAGTGTTACGGATTATGTCTACGTTATTATGAATTCTGCTTATCAAATTTGATGGAGTAAATAAAAACTGAATGACTTTGGATACGTTGACTTTTATTTTTTGAGGAAAACGGACAAAACGTCAAGGGTTTCTCAGCTGATGATCCGCAGAAATGTGTTTTTTACGCAAAACCGATTAAAACAAATATTTCTGTAGCAAAAAATCCGGACCTGATTGAAAAAAACCAAGGTCATTTTCAGACTCAGAGCATCAACATTAGTCTAATTCAGCTGAAAACCCTGGACTATTTTCAAAACATATTTTTTTGTTACCCAGTGTAAGCTCATTACTCTCACATGGGTCTGTTCACACTGAAGGTAGAGAAGTGTGAAAAAAGGCCAAAAATGTGAGTTTAATGATCAGCAGATATATGTTTTTCATGTTTCCAAATCCATCTCTGTTCAGTAGAAGATGCTAGAACAAAGCTGTTTTATAAATGAGTCAAGTTTCCTAAAGCGGTTAATGTTTATTTTATGTAACGAACCTTATCGTTTTCATATTTTCACCTCCACATTTAATTCAGAGATTATTATTTTACACAGAGTAGAAACCAGTGGGGGAGGGTCCCGGCTCAAAAGGGGTTTTGAGCTGACATGCTGCAATACCACCCCGGGCCTGTGGGGGTGGACCCGGAATAAGAATTAGCCAATGCTAACATATAGCATTGGCAGACCTCTTGAAAACGTCTTTACAGGATGGACCAAAAGTTGTCTCTTGGCCCAAAGCTCCGTCCCACATGTGTGTCAATGCTGAGTGTTCTGGACCAGTCTAGTTTAGTTGCTGTGAATTTTTGAAGTCACTCGTTTAAATGAATGGGGCTCGTGCAGCTGACGCATGCACAGATGCGTTTTTTCACATTTTCCAGCCCCCGCGGCCATTTTGAATCACTCCATGATGAAAGCCCAATCTTTGGCCCATTAGTTAGAACGGCGGAGATGGGCGTGACTACGTCCGTTAACATATACAGTCTAAGACAGAGACACAGTGATTATTTCATAAAGTAAACTAATGAAATATGAAACCAGACAATATGGTTTCTCTCAATATATAGAGAAAAATTGAGGGAAAAATCACGTCCGTTACAAATTTTTCAAGGGTCATTTACATTTTTATTGATTTTTCTTTTTTAAATGATTCCTTTTTCAAATCAAGTGATTTCCTGATGTTGTTAATGTTATATAATATACAACATTATAATATATAATATAATAGTCTTGTGGGATTTAATCTTCTGCTTTTTCAGACTGAGGACATTTTATTTTCTTTCTCTGAGTCACAGAATGATCCAATCAGAGGCAGTTTAAAATCTTTCCTTTTGATTTTATCCACATCATCTCTCTGATCCGTTTGTTTAAAATATTTTTTTCTAATCTATGAAAGTCATTTTAGTTTTTTAGTTAAAACCTTTGAAAGTCCAGATATTTTACCGTGAACACACACATATATATTGGCAACATTCTTCCTTTCTTCAGGAATTTAATTAGCTTCTTTAATGCACATAATTCAATATTCTCGGCAGGACCCACACGTAGATCTGCCATAAATATAACACTTACTTCAAAGACTCGTTATAGAAAAGTAAAAACATTTCTCTGTGACCTGACTGGAACTGTGTGTGATTGATTGACAGCCTGATAGAAGCAGCTACATCAGCATAAGACCCGCCCCTCCGCCAATCAAACCCAAGCAGCGAAGCCGAACGGAATCCCAGGAGCCAATCATCTCCGAGCACGGCCACAGCTGAGCCAATCACAGACCTCCGTATGTTTGCATGTAGATAGTGTGTAAATACATTTCTTAATAATAAAGGATTTTGTGTGAAGTGTGAGACAAATTGGGTATAATAATCAGAATGTGTTTTTAAAGCTGGGGTACCTGACTTTTGAAGCTAAAACAATTCTCAGCCTCTTTCACGTCTTTAGATCTACTTTTCAGACAGAATTGGCTTTTCCCCGAGTCATTTGTGAAAACATGAAGTTAGGTACCTGTGCTTTAAATGTCTTGTTATGAATAGACTCAACGTTAGAATTATTCAATACAAAAGTTTTTATTCCAGTGGTTAGACATGTACAGTATATTTTGTTCCAGTGTGTGTAACTATGGCAACCTGAAATATTATAAATGTTTTAAACAGACTTTGTCCGACAAGAAATAACAAGAAGAAAAACAAATTCATATAAATTATAAAATAAAAGTAAATTATTAATCTGTTATTTATACATAATGTCCACTACAGGGAAGGAGAGAGTGTCATGTCTGCTGTGGTGAGAGAGACTGATGTGAGAGAGACTGCTGTGGTGAGAGAGTCTGCTGTGAGAGAGACTGTAGTGAGAGAGACTGCTGTGAGAGAGACTGTAGTGAGAGAGACTGAGGTGAGAGAGACTGTAGTGAGAGAGACTGTGGTGAGAGAGACTGAGGTGAGAGAGACTGAGGTGAGAGAGGCTGTGGTGAGAGAGACTGAGGTGAGAGAGACTGTAGTGAGAGAGACTGTGGTGAGAGAGACTGAGGTGAGAGAGACTGAGGTGAGAGAGACTGTAGTGAGAGAGACTGCTGTGGTGAGAGAGACTGAGGTGAGAGAGTCTGCTGTGGTGAGAGAGACTGAGGTGAGAGACTTGTGAGAGAGACTGAGGTGAGAGAGACTGTAGTGAGAGAGACTGCTGTGGTGAGAGAGTCTGCTGTGAGAGAGACTGCTGTGAGAGAGAGACTGGTGAGAGAGTCTGCTGTGAGAGAGACTGTAGTGAGAGAGACTGCTGTGGTGAGAGAGTCTGCTGTGGTGAGAGAGACTGAGGTGAGAGACTTGTGAGAAAGACTGAGGTGAGAGAGACTGAGGTGAGAGACTGTGGTGAGAGAGACTGTAGTGAGAGAGACTGCTGTGGTGAGAGAGTCTGCTGTGGTGAGAGAGACTGAGGTGAGAGACTTGTGAGAGAGACTGAGGTGAGAGAGACTGTGGTGAGAGAGACTGAGGTGAGAGACTTGTGAGAGAGAAAGAGGTGAGAGACTTGTGAGAGAGACTGAGGTGAGAGAGACTGAGGTGAGAGACTTGTGAGAGAGACTGAGGTGAGAGAGACTGAGGTGAAACTGAGGTGAGAGAGACTGAGGTGAAACTGAGGTGAGAGAGACTGAGGTGAGAGAGACTGAGGTGAGAGAGACTGAGGTGAGAGAGACTGTGGTGAGAGAGACTGAGGTGAGAGAGACTGAGGTGAGAGACTGAGGTGAGAGAGACTGAGGTGAGAGACTTGTGAGAGAGACTGTGGTGAGAGAGACTGAGGTGAGAGAGACTGAGGTGAGAGAGACTGAGGTGAGAGAGACTGTGGTGAGAGAGACTGAGGTGAGAGAGACTGTGGTGAGAGACTGAGGTGAGAGAGACTGTGGTGAGAGAGACTGAGGTGAGAGAGACTGAGGTGAGAGACTGTGGTGAGAGACTGAGGTGAGAGAGACTGTGGTGAGAGAGACTGTGGTGAGAGAGACTGAGGTGAGAGAGACTGAGGTGAGAGAGACTGAGGTGAGAGAGACTGTGGTGAGAGAGACTGAGGTGAGAGAGACTGTGGTGAGAGACTGAGGTGAGAGAGACTGAGGTGAGAGAGACTGAGGTGAGAGAGACTGAGGTGAGAGAGACTGTGGTGAGAGACTGAGGTGAGAGAGACTGTGGTGAGAGAGACTGAGGTGAGAGAGACTGTGGTGAGAGAGACTGAGGTGAGAGAGACTGAGGTGAGAGACTGAGGTGAGAGAGACTGTGGTGAGAGAGACTGTGGTGAGAGAGACTGAGGTGAGAGAGACTGAGGTGAGAGAGACTGAGGTGAGAGAGACTGTGGTGAGAGAGACTGAGGTGAGAGAGACTGTGGTGAGAGACTGAGGTGAGAGAGACTGTGGTGAGAGAGACTGTGGTGAGAGACTGAGGTGAGAGAGACTGTGGTGAGAGAGACTGAGGTGAGAGACTTGTGAGAGAGACTGTGGTGAGAGACTGAGGTGAGAGAGACTGTGGTGAGAGAGACTGAGGTGAGAGAGACTGAGGTGAGAGAGACTGAGGTGAGAGACTGAGGTGAGAGAGACTGTGGTGAGAGAGACTGTGGTGAGAGAGACTGAGGTGAGAGAGACTGAGGTGAGAGAGACTGTGGTGAGAGAGACTGTGGTGAGAGAGACTGAGGTGAGAGAGACTGAGGTGAGAGAGACTGTGGTGAGAGTGACTGAGGTGAGAGAGACTGGTGAGAGACTGAGGTGAGAGAGACTGAGGTGAGAGAGACTGTGGTGAGAGAGACTGAGGTGAGAGAGACTGAGGTGAGAGAGTCTGTGGTGAGAGAAACTGAGGTGAGAGAGACTGTGGTGAGAGAGACTGAGGTGAGAGACTGAGGTGAGAGAGCCTGATGTGAGAGAGACTGTGGCACTTATGTCCTCCTCGTTCAGACACTTGGGGGGTTTCTCTGCTGGATTGTTTAGACACAGGGGGGTTTCTCTGCTGGATTGTTTAGACACTTGGGGGGTTTCTCTGCTGGATTGTTTATACACTTGGGGGGTTTCTCTTCTGGATTGACACCGAGCTACTATAGCCACTTAATAAATGTGTATTTGATTTGAAGTCTAGCTTAACGCTGATAATAATTACCTTTATAAAAGGTCTTTAGTCTTGAATAACTCCAGAGTCCTAAAACATCCAGGGAATAAGACCGTGGTCCAGAAGCCGTTCTAACTCTACATTCTCTAATCATCTTAAAACAGAAAAACAGAAAAACCCTGTCCAGGTCAGTCTCTCTGCAGCTTCTGCGTCACACACTTAATACGGATGTTTTCTCGGAGGTTACGAAGTCTTGCACTGCGGCTGGTGATTTCTTCTACGTAGGCTTTGGGGAACCAGCCCCGCTCTCCGTCCGACAGCCGGATCCCCTGCACCCAGCCTGAAAACACAAAACATCACCGTTCAGTCGGGTATGAGGGGTCAGAGGTCGCCTGGTCTTATCCATCCGTACACTATGGTCAATCATCATGTCCTGCATGTAACGTCTGGGTCTGGTCCCTGTGTTTGAGATTACAATCTGTTGAATTCCACCCGACCAATCAGAGAGGGCGGGAGGCGGGTGTTGTAGTTAGATGTCGGCGACGTCAAGAGTTTGCGTCGAACGGGCAGGTTGTAGTTTGGCGAAGAATGCGATAGTAAAGTATTCTGGTCTGGTTCTATCAAGAAACTGAAACCGGAGCAAGAGTTTCAGTTTACATTTAGCAAATGTAATCGCTGGCAAAGGTTGTGGCGCTACTCCCCACAGGCTCCGTTAGCGGCAAAGGAGATGGCTAAAGCTAGGCTAAATGCTAAATGCTAACGACTCACTCTGATACATTACATACGTCACAGTAAACTCAGATCCATTGGTTTCAATCTGCAAAAGGAGTTAACCCCTCCCACCTGTTAACGGAGTCAATGGAGCACAGTCAGACCTTAGTACCAAATGATCTGAGTACTATGGTGTGGTAAGGCCAGGTTAGGTCAGATGAAGTTTCAAACGTATTTTCAGCACTTTGTAATCAAATTCAACTTTTCAACCAAGGCCATTGTTCATTCATTGCTTCCAGAGTTATTGGATTATGCCGGGCTGTTTTCCATCACACAGACATGCAGTATTTGTAAAAAAGGCACATTTGGAAAGCATTTACCAACAAAACAGAATATGGGAATCGCACCGTCACTGGTTATGGTCTTGGCGTGAAGAATGTCGGCCTTCTCTAGCGTCAGCTCGTCGTGCTCTTGGGCCTGATAGCTCTTGATGCACTGGACCTGGGAAATATCTGAAATCACAAATAACAATAAGTATCTATGGCTCCTCACTGCACTGTACAACGGACCAAATCTGACTTCAAGCTGTAACAGAATAAATGTATGAACCAAAAACGTTTGTATTTTTATAATTCTTTAATAAAAGGTAGATTTGAATGTTCTGGAAAACAGCAGCAAGTCCAAAGTGTCTCTGAAACTGTTGTTGTTTTGTGTTTTACATTTTTATTTGTCTTGCTTTTTTCGGCCGGAGATGTTGCTGCAGTTCAGTGTTCATGATTTTACACTGGTCCAGACCAGAGCAGAGAGGATTCATGGTTTTACACTGGTCCAGACCAGAGCAGAGAGGATTCATGGTTTTACACTGGTCCAGACCAGAGCAGAGAGGATTCATGGTTTTACACTGGTCCAGACCAGAGCAGAGAGGATTCATGGTCCGAACCAAGTGGATCAGTTGAAAATCAACTGGAGGAATGCTAACTTTATGAAAAATGCTAATGAAGTATTTAGCATTTTACTTTGGACCAGAGCAGAGAGAATGGTCTGAACCAGGATCCACCTCTGCTGCTGAGACCTGAAGGACTGTTGCATTTTAGGGCTGTCAATTATCACGTTAAGGCACGGATTTTTTCATTTATTGCGTAAAATTTGTTAATGCATTTGACGCATGTGCTGCATGACCACCCATACATCCCATAATAACACTCAGAATAAGATGACAACAGAGCAGGTAGACCCTCTAGGTCTAGGAGTTCAAGTTAATAAAAAAGTTCATTAAAAAGACATTTCAGGATGTCCTTGGCCAACATAGACACATGAGTACGGTTCAATGTGGAGTCAGACATGGAAATAATAAACAGTTGCTAACCGTCGTCCGTGGCCTGCTCCATGTCCTCCAGAGGGTCCGAGGGGAACATGGCAGTGATCCAGCGCTGCTTCCCGCTCCTGTGGATGCACGGCGGTCAGACTGAGCCACTGAACAGGTGTGAGACAGGAAGCTTACTCAGTGTTGGCCTTCAGCAGGATCTGGTGCTTGAGCTGGGGGCCCTCACACAGCTGCAGGTGGAAGAGAAACCCCGACACGCCCTGCAGCTTCAGGCTCAGGTCCTTCACCTTCAGCTCTCCGATCTTCGCGTGCACAAACACCAGGTACTTCCACGTGCTGCAAAACACAACCTGGTTACGAAAACATGAAACACTGCCTCCTGCTGGTCTGGAAGGATCCTGGAGGCTTTGGTCGAGGATCTACGGACGATCCGTAGACTGTAAATATGAACAGATGTGGTCACGCCGATATCCGTCGTTCAAACTAATGTGACATCACTTTTGTCTTCTGTGGCTTTTTCAAAATGGCCGCAGGGGCAGGAAAATGTGAAAAAACACATTTGTGCGTTAGCTGCACTAGCCCCATTCATTTAACAAGTGCATTTAAAAGTCCATAGCCGCTAAACTAGACTGGTCCAAAAATATATATATACTCCCATCAACATCAACAGCATCTGGAACCAAGAGCCACTTTTGGACCAAGAGCCACTTTTAGACCGAGAGCCACTTTTAGACCGAGAGCCACTTTTAGACCGAGAGCCACTTTTAGACCGAGAGCCACTTTTAGACCAAGAGCCACTTTTGGACCAAGAGCCACTTTTAGACCGAGAGCCACTTTTAGGCCGAGAGCCACTTTTAGGCCGAGAGCCACTTTTAGACCGAGAGCCACTTTTAGACCAAGAGCCACTGTTAGACCGAGAGCGACTTTTAGACCGAAGCCACTTTTGGACCAAGAGCCACTTTTAGACCGAGAGCCACTTTTAGACCGAGAGCCACTTTTAGACCGAGAGCCACTTTTGGACCAAGAGCCACTTTTGGACCAAGAGCCACTTTTAGACCAAGAGCCACTTTTAGACCGAGAGCCACTTTTAGACCGAGAGCCACTTTTAGACCGAGAGCCACTTTTGGACCAAGAGCCACTTTTGGACCAAGAGCCACTTTTGGACCAAGAACCACTTTTGAACCAAGAACCACTTTTGGACCGAGAGCCACTTTTAGACCGAGAGCCACTTTTTGACCGAGAGCCACTTTTAGACCGAGAGCCACTTTTGGACCAAGAGCCACTTCTAGACCGAGAGCCACTTTTGGACCAAGAGCCACTTTTGGACCGAGAACCACTTTTGGACCGAGAGCCACTTTTAGACCGAGAGCCACTTTTGGACCAAGAGCCACTTTTGGACCAAGAGCCACTTTTGGACCAAGAGCCACTTTTGGACCAAGAGCCACTTTTAGACCGAGAGCCACTTTTAGACCGAGAGCCACTTTTGGACCAAGAGCCACTTTTGGACCGAGAGCCACTTTTAGACCGAGAGCCACTTTTAGACCGAGAGCCACTTTTAGACCGAGAGCCACTTTTAGACCGAGAGCCACTTTTGGACCAAGAGCCACTTTTGGACCAAGAGCCACTTTTGGACCAAGAACCACTTTTGGACCAAGAGCCACTTTTAGACCGAGAGCCACTTTTGGACCGAGAGCCACTTTTAGACCGAGAGCCACTTTTAGACCGAGAGCCACTTTTAGACCGAAAGCCACTTTTGGACCAAGAGCCACTTTTGGACCAAGAGCCACTTTTGGACCAAGAGCCACTTTTGGACCAAGAGCCACTTTTGGACCAAGAAACACTTTTGAACCAAGAACTGGATCCTGCGGGACTTCAAAATTATCGCCCCATATCGAATCTGCCATTCATTGGAAAAATTCTTGAAAAAGTGGCCTCCCAACAACTTACTGAATTTTTAACAATGAATAATTCTTTTGATATGTTCCAGTCTGGGTTTAGACCCCACCACAGCACTGAGACCGCTCTAATGAAGGTAACAAACGACATTCGACTTCACACTGATGCAGGTAAAGTCACAGTTTTGGTCATGTTAGATCTTAGTGCCGCGTTCGACACTGTCGACCATGAGATCCTCATGCAGAGACTGGAGGACTGGGTTGGTGTCACTGGCACAGCCCTAGACTGGTTTAGGTCTTACCTGGAGGATAGGAAGTACTTTGTGGAGATTGGAGACTGTGTCTCAGATCATGTGGCCCTGACCTGTGGAGTACCACAGGGGTCGATCCTGGGACCTCTCCTATTTAATCTCTACATGCTGCCGTTAGGTCAGTTAATACAAAGAAACAAAGTGTCCTACCACAATTACGCCGACGACACTCAGATCTATGTCTCACTGACTGCAGGAGAACATGGACCACTGGATTTGCTCCTTCACTGTATCCAACAGATCAGTGACTGGATGCAAAATAATTTCCTCCAGCTAAATGCAGACAAAACCGAAATCATTGTCTTTGGTCCCCAGAAACAAAGAGAGGGCGTCATTTGTCAACTTCAGTCTCTCTCCCTACTTCCTTCAGGCAAGGTCAGAAATTTGGGGGTAATACTGGACTCAGACCTAAATTTCAATAGCCACATAAAATCAATAACATCAACAGCTTTTTACCATCTGAAGAACACTGCCAAAGTTAGAAATATAGTGTCCAGGGCAGACTTGGAGATTCTTGTCCATGCATTTGTCTCCAGCAGGCTAGACTACTGCAATGGCCTGCTTACAGGTCTGTCCAAACAGACCTGTAAGCAGCTGCAGTACATCCAAAATGCAGCAGCTAGAGTCCTGACAGGAACCAGGAAGTATGACCATATTAGTCCGGTCCTCAGGTCTCTGCACTGGCTTCCTGTGGCTCAAAGAATAGATTTTAAAACAGCTCTGCTTGTGTACAAGTCTCTCCATGGCCTTGCACCAAAATACATTAGTGACATGTGTAATGAATGATGTTGTTATTTCCCACACTATGTGGTCTGTGAAGGCACCATATACTAACGCGAGATGTACTGCGGGATCTTGTGGACTGTTCTCATATACGAGCTTGTACAATAAACCACCAGCTCTTGTTCGGTACTTGTGGTGGCGTTTCATTTATGTCAAGACGACATTACATGGTGTCAGAAGCGGTGCAATACTTTAACGAGCCGATATGTCCAAGTTTAATCCTCCGTCGGAGTTTAACTTCACGAGCCCGGGAGAATGGCCGGAGTGGAAACAGAGGTTCGCACGCTACAGGCTGGCCACAAAACTGAACAAAGAAAATGGCGAGGTTCAAGTCTGCTCACTTATCTACGCGATGGGCAGCGAAGCAGAGAAAATCTTCGCCTCGTTCGAGTTTGCTACGGAAGACGATAAGAAGAATTACGAAGGGGTTCTCTCAAAGTTGGATGAGTACTTCATACCCAGACGCAACGTAATACACGAGAGAGCGTGTTTCTACCAACGTAACCAACTGCAAGGGGAAAAGGCAGAGGCGTACATAAGGGTGCTGTACGAGCTAGCGGAGAACTGTGATTTTAGCGATAAGCGGGATGAACACATCCGTGATAGACTCGTAGTGGGCATTAAAGACAAAGAATTGTCTCTGAAATTGCAGCTCACAGCAGATCTGACGCTGGCTCATGTTATACAGCAAGTACGACAGTCAGAAGAGGTTGCTAAACAGATTAGCCTCCAAGCTAGCGGTCCCCAGCCGGAGATGCAAGTGGCAAGCGTTTCTGCAGGAGGACGTCGCAAAGTACTACACAAAAAGCACACCCCACACACTGAAAGAGAGTCCCCAGACTGCGTTAGGTGCGGCACACAGCACTATGATAAAAGAAAATGCCCAGCTGCTAAAAGTTTTTGCAAAAAGTGCAACAAAAAGGGGCATTGGGCTCGTGTATGCCGTACGAAAGTTGTCAATGAACTAAAGGAAACCACCCAGTACCAGTTCTTAGGTGAAGTTACTGGCCCAGCAAACCCAGATAAATGGACTGTCACATTAGATATTGCCCAAGTTCCCCTGGCATTCAAAATAGACACAGGGGCAGATGCAAGTATCATCGGAGACAAAACATTCAGTCTACTCACAAAGAAATACAGACTGACCCCTACTAGTACACCCTTCTCGGGGCCTGGAGGTCCACTCAAGTGTTTTGGGATGTTTGAAGCTAACACAGAATACAAAGGAGAAAGCTACACATTTCCAGTATATGTGATAAAAGGAAACAGCTGCCTGCTCAGCCGCATAGAAGCGGTGAAGATGGGTCTAGTTAAGAGAGTAGAGGAGGTCAGCGCTGTGTTCGGAACCAGCGGCTTGTTGAAGACTGAACCTGCGAAAATACTGCTTAAAGACAATGCACAGCCATATGCGGTCCATGTGGCTAGACGAGTCCCGCTACCACTAATGCCACTTGTTAAAAAGGAGCTACAAAGGCTAGAGAACAGAGGGCATCGTTGAGAAAGTAACCGAGCCCACTGAATGGTGCGCTGCAATGGTGCCAGTACTAAAACCCAATAAAGTTGAGGTAAGATGCTGTGCTGACTTAAGAAAACTGAACAAAGCAGTAGCACGAGAGAAATATGTGTTACCTACAGTGGAGGAGATAATGCCAAGACTCTCAGGATCCAAAGTGTTCACGTCCCTGGATGCTGCTAGTGGGTTCTACCAAATCCCACTACATAAAGACAGTCGTAAACTCACCACCTTCATTACTCCCTTTGGGAGATATGCGTTTTGCAGACTGCCATTTGGGATATCGAGCGCCCCGGAGATATTTCAGCGCAAGATGGCAGAGACACTGCAGGGGCTGGAAGGTACAGAGGTGTATATGGACGACATCTTGGTCCATGGAGACACTGAAGAGGAACACGACAAGCGTTTGGAGCAGGTCCTGAAAGTGATTGAGGCAGCTGGTCTGAAACTGAACGAAGGCAAGTGTAAATTCAAACAGAGACAAATCAGGTTTCTGGGGCACATCATTGATGAGAATGGGGTGAAACCAGACCCAGCAAAAGTAGAGGGGATAGAAAATTTCCCGAAACCCCAGAATGTCGCTGAACTGAGACGCTTTATTGGTATGGTAAATTACCTAGCCAAGTTTGTTCCGGAGATGTCTACAGTTGGACAACCACTTTATGAACTGCTCAAAACCAAATCTGAGTGGCAGTGGGGTCCAGCGCAGGAGTCCTCCTTCCGAAGATTGAAATCTGCCCTGGCATCTGCACCTGTACTTACCTTCTATGATGCCAACAAGCCCACAAAGGTGTCGGCTGACGCCAGCAGCTATGGGCTTGGGGGAGTTCTCCTACAGCAACATGGAGAAGATTGGAAGCCGGTCGCATATTGCTCCAGGAGACTTCGTGATCCGGAAACCAGGTACGCGCAAATAGAGAAGGAATGCCTGGCGAGCGTCTGGGCCTGTGAGCGCTTTGAGAAATACCTGATTGGACTAGAGACTTTCACATTGATCACTGACCACAAGCCCTTAGTGCCTTTAATGAACAACAAGGACTTGGACAATGTCCCACTAAGGTGTCAGAGACTACTGATGAGACTGATGCGTTTTAATGCAGAAGCAGTGTACGCACCTGGCAAGACCTTGGCAGTGGCAGACGCGCTGTCCAGGGGTCCACTGGAACAGACCGGAGACGAGCACCTTGAAGAGGACGTGACCGTGCACATCGGAGCAGTCCTCAGCCACTTACCAGCCACCCCCCGGAAACTACAGCAGATAAGAGACCACACTATCCAAGACCCCGAGTTACAGTTAGTGAAACAGCTCACTCAGACGGGTTGGTCAGAGTATGAAAGACGGGTCCCGGAGGGTGTTAGAGGGTTTTACAAAGTGCGGGGTGAACTGTCAGTTGTAGACGGGTTGGTTGTAAGGGGAAGCCGTATAGTCATTCCCACCACCTTGAGATCTGAGATGATAGAGAGAATTCATGATGGTCACCAAGGCTTAGGGAAGTGCAGAGAGCGAGCCAAACAGTCAGTGTGGTGGCCAGGGATGTCAAAAGACATAAATGCCAAAGTTGCGCAGTGTGATTTTTGTAATACTAACAGACACACTCAGATTAAAGAGCCACTCATGTCTACAGTGCTGCCAGATAGACCATGGCAAAAAGTGGGTGTAGACTTATGCGAGTACAACAAGCAAACCTACTTGGTAGCTTCTGATTATTACTCTCGTTACCTTGAGATTCTGAACTTACCAACAGCCACAACCACACAGGTTATAGGCAAGCTAGCGGCCACTTTTGCTAGATTTGGGGTTCCAGAGGAGCTTATTAGTGATAATGGGCCTCAGTTTTCTTCAGAAGAGTTCAGAAGGTTTAGCAGAGAGTTTGATTTCGTCCACACCACCTCCAGTCCGCATTACGCTCAAAGTAACGGACATGCAGAAAGGGCAGTGCAGATAGCAAAAGGGATCCTTAAGCAGGAAAACCCCCTCCTGGCTCTTCTGGTTTATAGGAGCACTCCTACCACTTCTACAGGCTTCAGCCCAGCAGAGCTGCTGATGGGCCGCAAGATCAGAACCACGCTGCCCACCCTGTCTGCTAACCTGGATCCGAGCTGGCCAGATAGGAAGGAGATGCGCTCTGCGGATGCTGCGGCTAAGCTGAAACAAGCATTCTACTACAACCGCAGGAATGGTGTTCGACACTTACCACCACTGGACCCTGGAGAAGGGGTCCTGATGAAGTTGGACAATGAGAAACAATGGACTACACAAGGAACGACACAAGGTAACTGTTCTACCCCTAGGTCATACGTTGTGGTAACGCCGGAGGGAGGTTGTTACAGACGTAACCGCCGTCACCTATTGCGACTGCCCGCTGCTTCCAAGAATCCAAACCCCAGCGGGTCACCGGATGATCCTCTGCCCGTGAGCAGCGATGTCGGCAGTAAGAGTGTATTTCCCACACTATGTGGTCTGTGAAGGCACCATATACTAACGCGAGATGTACTGCGGGATCTTGTGGACTGTTCTCATATACGAGCTTGTACAATAAACCACCAGCTCTTGTTCGGTACTTGTGGTGGCGTTTCATTTATGTCAAGACGACATTACAACATGTTGGTGTCATATGAACCAGCCCGGACTCTGAGGAGCACAGGGACTGGCCTCCTGCTGGTGCCCAGAGTGAGAACCAAACATGGGGAGGCTGCGTTTCAGATCCATGCAGCTAAGATCTGGAACAATCTCCCTGAAAATGTGAGGGAGGCGTCTACTCTGTCAATGTTCAAATCCAGGTTAAAGACTGTTCTGTTTGCCTGTGCATACAACTGAAGGATTTTATCTCAATTTCTAATGCACTGTTGTCATTTATTTATTTATTTTTTTAAATTTCTTGTGTAATTTTGAAAGTTTTAATGGTTTTATTCTTTTGTGTGATTTTAATGTTTTAATTGTGTTTTAATCTTTTGTGTGATTTTAATGTTTTAATCTTTTGTGTGATTTTAATGTTTTAATTGTGATTCTGGTGTTTGTTTTATGTGATGATTTGTGATGTGGACTGTGAAGCGCTTTGTGTTGCCCTGTGTATGAAAGGCGCTCTACAAATAAACTTTGATTGATTGATTGAACCACTTTTGGACCAAGAGCCACTTTTAGACCGAGAGCCACTTTTGGACCAAGAGCCACTTTTAGACCGAGAGCCACTTTTGGACCGAGAGCCACTTTTGGACCAAGAGCCACTTTTGGACCAAGAGCCACTTTTGGACCAAGAGTCACTTTTAGACCGAGAGCCACTTTTGGACCAAGAGACACTTTTAGACCGAGAGCCACTTTTGGACCGAGAGCCACTTTTAGACCGAGAGCCACTTTTAGACAGAGAGCCACTTTTAGACCGAGAGCCACTTTTAGACCGAGAGCCACTTTTGGACCAAGAGCCACTTTTGGACCAAGAGCCACTTTTAGACCGAGAGCCACTTTTGGACCGAGAGCCACTTTTAGACCGAGAGCCACTTTTAGACCGAGAGCCACTTTTAGACCGAAAGCCACTTTTGGACCAAGAGCCACTTTTGGACCAAGAGCCACTTTTGGACCAAGAGCCACTTTTGGACCAAGAGCCACTTTTGGACCAAGAGCCACTTTTGGACCAAGAACCACTTTTGAACCAAGAACTGGATCCTGCGGGACTTCAAAATTATCGCCCCATATCGAATCTGCCATTCATTGGAAAAAATCTTGAAAAAGTGGCCTCCCAACAACTTACTGAATTTTTAACAATGAATAATTCTTTTGATATGTTCCAGTCTGGGTTTAGACCCCACCACAGCACTGAGACCGCTCTAGTGAAGGTAACAAACGACATTCGACTTCACACTGATGCAGGTAAAGTCACAGTTTTGGTCATGTTAGATCTTAGTGCCGCGTTCGACACTGTCGACCATGAGATCCTCATGCAGAGACTGGAGGACTGGGTTGGTGTCACTGGCACAGCCCTAGACTGGTTTAGGTCTTACCTGGAGGATAGGAAGTACTTTGTGGAGATTGGAGACTGTGTCTCAGATCATGTGGCCCTGACCTGTGGAGTACCACAGGGGTCGATCCTGGGACCTCTCCTATTTAATCTCTACATGCTGCCGTTAGGTCAGTTAATACAAAGAAACAAAGTGTCCTACCACAATTACGCCGACGACACTCAGATCTATGTCTCACTGACTGCAGGAGAACATGGACCACTGGATTTGCTCCTTCACTGTCTCCAACAGATCAGTGACTGGATGCAAAATAATTTCCTCCAGCTAAATGCAGACAAAACCGAAATCATTGTCTTTGGTCCCCAGAAACAAAGAGAGGGCGTCATTTGTCAACTTCAGTCTCTCTCCCTACTTCCTTCAGGCAAGGTCAGAAATTTGGGGGTAATACTGGACTCAGACCTAAATTTCAATAGCCACATAAAATCAATAACATCAACAGCTTTTTACCATCTGAAGAACACTGCCAAAGTTAGAAATATAGTGTCCAGGGCAGACTTGGAGATTCTTGTCCATGCATTTGTCTCCAGCAGGCTAGACTACTGCAATGGCCTGCTTACAGGTCTGTCCAAACAGACCTGTAAGCAGCTGCAGTACATCCAAAATGCAGCAGCTAGAGTCCTGACAGGAACCAGGAAGTATGACCATATTAGTCCGGTCCTCAGGTCTCTGCACTGGCTTCCTGTGGCTCAAAGAATAGATTTTAAAACAGCTCTGCTTGTGTACAAGTCTCTCCATGGCCTTGCACCAAAATACATTAGTGACATGTTGGTGTCATATGAACCAGCCCGGACTCTGAGGAGCACAGGGACTGGCCTCCTGCTGGTGCCCAGAGTGAGAACCAAACATGGGGAGGCTGCGTTTCAGATCCATGCAGCTAAGATCTGGAACAATCTCCCTGAAAATGTGAGGGAGGCGTCTACTCTGTCAATGTTCAAATCCAGGTTAAAGACTGTTCTGTTTGCCTGTGCATACAACTGAAGGATTTTATCTCAATTTCTAATGCACTGTTGTCATTTATTTATTTATTTTTTTAAATTTCTTGTGTAATTTTGAAAGTTTTAATGGTTTTATTCTTTTGTGTGATTTTAATGTTTTAATTGTGTTTTAATCTTTTGTGTGATTTTAATGTTTTAATTGTGTTTTAATCTTTTGTGTGATTTTAATGTTTTAATTGTGATTCTGGTGTTTGTTTTATGTGATGATTTGTGATGTGGACTGTGAAGCGCTTTGTGTTGCCCTGTGTATGAAAGGCGCTCTACAAATAAACTTTGATTGATTGATTGAACCACTTTTGGACCAAGAGCCACTTTTGGACCAAGAGCCACTTTTAGACCAAGAGCCACTTTTGGACCAAGAGCCACTTTTGGACCAAGAGCCACTTTTGGACCAAGAGCCACTTTTAGACCGAGAGCCACTTTTGGACCAAGAGACACTTTTAGACCGAGAGCCACTTTTGGACCGAGAGCCACTTTTAGACCGAGAGCCACTTTTAGACCGAGAGCCACTTTTAGACCGAGAGCCACTTTTAGACCGAGAGCCACTTTTGGACCAAGAGCCACTTTTGGACCAAGAGCCACTTTTGGACCAAGAGCCACTTTTGGACCAAGAGCCACTTTTGGACCAAGAGCCACTTTTGGACCAAGAGCCACTTTTGGACCAAGAGCCACTTTTGGACCAAGAGCCACTTTTGGACCAAGAACCACTTTTGAACCGAGAACCACTTTTGGACCGAGAGCCACTTTTAGACCGAGAGCCACTTTTAGACCGAGAGCCACTTTTAGACCGAGAGCCACTTTTGGATCAAGAGCCACTTCTAGACCGAGAGCCACTTTTGGACCAAGAGCCACTTTTGGACCAAGAGCCACTTTTGGACCAAGAGCCACTTTTGGACCAAGAGCCACTTTTAGACCGAGAGCCACTTTTAGACCGAGAGCCACTTTTAGACCGAGAGCCACTTTTAGACCGAGAGCCACTTTTAGACCGAGAGCCACTTTTGGACCAAGAGCCACTTTTGGACCAAGAGCCACTTTTGGACCAAGAGCCACTTTTGGACCAAGAGCCACTTTTAGACCGAGAGCCACGTTTAGACCGAGAGCCACTTTTGGACCAAGAGCCACTTTTGGACCAAGAGCCACTTTTAGACCAAGAGCCACTTTTAGACCAAGAGCCACTTTTGGACCAAGAGCCACTTTTGGACCAAGAGCCACTTTTGGACCAAGAACCACTTTTGGACCAAGAGCCACTTTTAGACCGAGAGCCACTTTTAGACCGAGAGCCACTTTTAGACCGAGAGCCACTTTTAGACCGAAAGCCACTTTTGGACCAAGAGCCACTTTTGGACCAAGAGCCACTTTTAGACCGAGAGCCACTTTTAGACCGAGAGCCACTTTTAGACCGAGAGCCACTTTTGGACCAAGAGCCACTTTTGGACCAAGAGCCACTTTTGGACCAAGAACCACTTTTGGACCATGAGCCACTTTTAGACCGAGAGCCACTTTTGGACCGAGAGCCACTTTTGGACCGAGAGCCACTTTTAGACCGAGAGCCACTTTTAGACCGAGAGCCACTTTTGGACCAAGAGCCACTTTTGGACCAAGAGCCACTTTTGGACCAAGAGCCACTTTTGGACCAAGAGCCACTTTTGGACCAAGAGCCACTTTTGGACCAAGAGCCACTTTTGGACCAAGAACCACTTTTGAACTAAGAACCACTTTTGGACCAAGAGCCACTTTTAGACCGAGAGCCACTTTTGGACCAAGAGCCACTTTTAGACCGAGAGCCACTTTTGGACCAAGAGCCACTTTTGGACCAAGAACCACTTTTGGACCAAGAGCCACTTTTAGACCGAGAGCCACTTTTGGACCGAGAGCCACTTTTAGACCGAGAGCCACTTTTAGACCGAGAGCCACTTTTAGACCGAAAGCCACTTTTGGACCAAGAGCCACTTTTAGACCGAGAGCCACTTTTGGACCGAGAGCCACTTTTAGACCGAGAGCCACTTTTAGACCGAGAGCCACTTTTAGACCGAAAGCCACTTTTGGACCAAGAGCCACTTTTGGACCAAGAGCCACTTTTGGACCGAGAGCCACTTTTAGACCGAGAGCCACTTTTGGACCAAGAGCCACTTTTGGACCAAGAGCCACTTTTGGACCAAGAACCACTTTTGGACCGAGAGCCACTTTTAGACCGAGAGCCACTTTTGGACCGAGAGCCACTTTTAGACCGAGAGCCACTTTTAGACCGAGAGCCACTTTTAGACCGAAAGCCACTTTTGGACCAAGAGCCACTTTTGGACCAAGAACCACTTTTGAACTAAGAACCACTTTTGGACCAAGAGCCACTTTTAGACCGAGAGCCACTTTTGGACCAAGAGCCACTTTTAGACCGAGAGCCACTTTTGGACCAAGAGCCACTTTTGGACCAAGAACCACTTTTGGACCAAGAGCCACTTTTGGACCAAGAACCACTTTTGGACCGAGAGCCACTTTTAGACCGAGAGCCACTTTTGGACCGAGAGCCACTTTTAGACCGAGAGCCACTTTTAGACCGAGAGCCACTTTTAGACCGAAAGCCACTTTTGGACCAAGAGCCACTTTTGGACCAAGAACCACTTTTGAACTAAGAACCACTTTTGGACCAAGAGCCACTTTTAGACCGAGAGCCACTTTTGGACCAAGAGCCACTTTTAGACCGAGAGCCACTTTTGGACCAAGAGCCACTTTTGGACCAAGAACCACTTTTGGACCAAGAGCCACTTTTAGACCATGAACCACTTGTGGCTTTTTTTACTACCCTGAGAGTCCACTCAGCGGTTAAAGGTGGGTGTAGATAATTCTCGAGTTGCTTGCGGTAGTTAATAATTATGTCCAAACAGTGAAATGATACGTTGTGAAGAAAACCTCCGAGTCTGTTTCTGTCTCTGATCTGTCTAAGGATCGGAGGCATTGGCTGAGGACAGTGATGCTAGCTCAGGTTGTTAGCATTTAGCAGAAAGGCCAAAGGGTTCACAGATAACTCCTCCCTCTCAGAGCAGAACCAAAGCTCCACAGAGTCAAACATGTTTCTCAGGCTGAGTTTACACGGAGACAATGTGGCAGTAAAACGGTATAGTTGGATGTCGGTTGCTACCAACCGTTCATACGGAGACTGTGTTCCAGGGGGGTGAAAACGTACGAGTTCAGATCCAGCCTGCAGAGTGGGACAACTCAGAAACGCTGCACAGCAGGGAGCTTTTTCACACCCGCGAGAGGGGAAAAGGTGTGAAATCCCCCACTGCTCTGACCCCCGCCTCCGCACTGCTCCAGCACGTACATTTGGACATGCGCAGTAGCGGAGATCAAACAAAAACAAAAATGGCGCTGCGCACACTAACTAACTACGTGGGCTTCCAGCGCGGGACAGAGGATAATTCTACTCCTTTGTTCGTCCAAACGAGACCACGCGAAGCTCTAGGTTCAGTTCCCATTTTCACAGCTGCTGTTAAAATGCAGAATGATGTTGGTACTTTCTGAGGGTCTGGCACAGGAAGTGAGTATACTGCCGAGAGGGGGGCTGGGCACGGGGCTCGGGGTCGTGTGTCGTGTTGTAAAGTTTCTCTGCCCCCTACTGGCCGGGCGCTAGAACTACATCGTTTTTCAACCTCATGTGAACGCTGAGAAATTTGCATTAGGAGCCAGGTCGTTTCTGTTAATAGCCTGGAAACGTCTGCGCAGCGTCTCAGTATAAACAGGGCCTCAGAGTAAAATAAATCTAGAACTTTTGATTATTATAGTGCCGAGTCTGATTACGTTGAATGTTCTGGAAATGGCAGAAAGTCTTAAGTGTCTCTGAACATTTGTTGTTTTGTGTTTTATAATTGTTATTTTTGTTGCTTTTTTCTGCCTGAGACGGTGCTGCAGTTCAGTGTTCATGGTTTTACACTGGTCCAGACCAGAGCAGAGAGGATTCATGGTTTTACACTGGTCCAGACCAGAGCAGAGAGGATTCATGGTTTTACACTGGTCCAGACCAGAGCAGAGAGGATTCATGGTTTTACACTGGTCCAGACCAGAGCAGAGAGGATTCATGGTTTTACACTGGTCCAGACCAGAGCAGAGAGGATTCATAGTCCGAAAAAGTGGACCAGGTGAAAATCCACTGGAGAAATGCTAACTTTTTTTTAAATGCTAATGAAGCTTTTAGCATTTTACTTTGGACCAGAGCAGAGAAAATGCTGCTGTGACCTGAAGGACTGTTGTATCTAGAATGATTGCACTTAAAATGATAAACAAACCGACACACTAGAAAATTTGCCAGCTCCTGTTAGACCTCTGAAGCTGTGTAGGGCAGGGCCTGGTTAGTGCTGTGATGGGAGACCTCTGGGAACACCGGATGCCACAGCGGCTGTAATGTACCAAACTGTGGTTGTGTCCTTAGGCAAGACACTTCTCCCACATTAGAATGAGTCTGGTGTGTGTGTGAATGGTTGGTGGTGGTGGGAGGGGCTGATGGCACAGACTGGTTGCCTCGCTTCTGTCAGTGTGCCCCAGGGCAGCTGAGGCTACAGTAGTAGTTTATCACCACCGTGTTTGGAGTGAATGATTAGTGATGTGAAGAGACTTTGACCGTTATTATTATTCTTATTATTATTATTATTATTACTATTAATATTATTATTATTATTTAGGGCTGTCAAAATTATCGCGTTAATTACCGTTAATTACCGTTTTCATTAACGCGTTAAAAAATAATTAACGCATTAACTGCCATTGACGTGTTAACACGTCAATTGCGTTTCCCGCTATTTTCACGTTCCCAGATGTCTATTGTATCAAATATGTAAGGTTTGAGGCAATATTTTATCGAGCCAGCAGATGGCAGCATTGCTCTATGAAAGGTTTGAAAACAGCTAGATGCACTTTCTGGTGATTTCAATAAAACTTACCTCTACTCGACTGGGGATTACAGGGGAACGAAACAAGCTAGAAACAAAATTATTTTTGCTGATGAAAGTAGACAGTCCATTCTTTCCGAATATGGTTTTGGATTTCAGATTGTCATAATACACAATATTCTGTGGGTCTTGAAAATTCAGTAAAAATCATCAGAAACGGCTGGCAATATGGGAGTACCTGTTCTGAAATGGGCTGGCAGTGAATCGCATGTCCGAATGACCCGCCCATTTATAATAATATCACTCAGAATGCCACGGACACGTGCGTGTGTGATGGTGACAGCGGTAACGTGGTCATATAATACACTCGTATATATACACGCACAGGGCCATTCTCTGATGTTGTGTGACACATGGAGGAGAGGAGGAGACACGCTGAAATGCAACCAAACTCGCAAAATTAAAGCTGGGGTACCTACATTTTTCCTTTCATTGACAGCTCTTGTTGGTTGTACCCAAAAGTAGAAGGTTGTGAGCAAGTCAAACAGATTTAAGTACATTTGGTATCAATAACAATGTGTCATTACATTTGAAAATCTCATTTAACTTCAATTGGAGTGGATTTGAAATAGAATGTTAAAAATGCGATTAATCGTGAGTTAACTCATCATTACTATGCGATTAATCAACAACAAAAAATTATCGTTTGACAGCCCTAGTATTATTACATAAGTTTAGATATTCCTTTATTGTTCTCTCAGTGGGGAAATGTCAGTGTCATTGTTGCACATTAAGTTGTAATCTCTAGTTCTATCCCGCCTTTCACAGACCGGAGACAGAGAGCGTTTACAATGATTAATATTTGGGCATAACAGCAGAAAAAATAAACAAATAAGACTCAGATTGATAATAGACAATAGAATTAAAATAGTAAGTAAAATAGAATAAAATCAAAATAAACTCTGGAGCTATAATTGCACTTGATTCGGAGGTATTTTCAGATTTGTATTTTCTCCTTCAGCAGCGGAGAATAACCCAGAATAAAAGAGAATATTCTCACTCCTTGCGGCACGACAGAAGCAGGTCTAAAGCAGGTCTAAAGCAGGTCTAAAGCAGGACTAAAGCAGGTCTAAAGCAGGTCTAAAGCAGGACAGAAGCAGGTCTAAAGCAGGTCTAAAGCAGGTCTAAAGCAGGACTAAAGCAGGACTAAAGCAGGACTAAAGCAGGTCTAAAGCAGGTCTAGGGCAGGTCTAAAGCAGGACTAAAGCAGGTCTAAAGCAGGTCTAAAGCAGGTCTAAAGCAGGACTAAAAGCAGGACTAAAGCAGGTCTAAAGCAGGTCTAAAAAGCAGGTCTAAACATACAAGAATTAGAAAGCAATAATTTATCACCTACAGAACTTGCATGCAATTAAGATAAATATATGTGGGTATTGTTTATATTCAAGTTTTTGCTGAATAAAACCCATGAAGTATTAACACAAGAATTTTACGTTATTCATTTGTGTAATACTGTTTTTTATTGTGGTCTTTTACTAGTATCAATCAATCATCAAAAGTTTATTTGTAGAGCGCCTTTCATACTCAGGGCACACAAAGCGCTTCTCAGTCCTCATCACCAAAACATCACATAAAACAAACTCCAGAATCACATTAAAACATTAAATTCTAAAAAGATTAAACACAATTAAACATTAAAATCACACAAAGATTAAAACACCATTAAAACAGTAAAATCACACTAAAGAATAAAACCATTTAAAACTTTCAAATTTACACAAGAAAATTAAAATAAATAATAATAATGACAGCAGTGCATTAGAAATGCAGATAAAATCCTTCATTGTATCACAGGCAAACAGAAACCAGTCTTTAACCTGGATTTGAACATGTCAGAGTAGACGACTCCTCACATTTTCAGGGGATTGTTCAGCTCTTAGCTGCATGGATTGAAACGCTGGTGGTGGGTCTCCCATGTTTTGGTTCTCCTCTGGCACCAAGCAGGTGGCCAGTCCCTGTGCTCTCAGAGTCCGAGCGGGTCTATGACACCAAACATGTCACTGTCGGTGTGTGTGCGACTCTGGAGAGCGTCGCATTCTCTTGCTGCTCCTCCCTCGCTTGCTGCTTTTTTTATACTCCTTTAATCATTTTTGCTTTCATTATTTTTTCCACAAAACACGGATTACTCCTTTTTACAAACTTCAACACAAGACTTGTGGAATTTACCTACTTACAGCATAGTAGAGGAGTGCGGGAAACTGAAAACAAACTTGCGACGGCTGTTTTTCACTCAAACAGGAGCTAAACAACTTCTTCAAGACCGAATGTTTGTGCTTGAATCTGAATTGGGGCTGAACACAACAATACCAGTGAAGGGAATGGACCAAATGGACAAAACGTAAGTTATGATGACGCTATTTCATTTCCCAAAATCAACAGAGAAATTGTTGGAAACCATTATGGTGCAACGCCCAAACAAGGCCAAAGCTAATGATAACAAGAGAGGTCATAATTGCAAGCAAAATCTTTAATTAAAGAAACCGCTTTTTTCCACTTTTGGAAGATGATATCAGCAGTAGTCTTCAGTCCCAGTCTCAGTCTCAGTCAGGTCAATTGCAGCTGAGTCGCTCCTTTATCGGCGATTCGGCGATAAGGACACGTAAACTTGCGTAATCTCAAGGTTCACTCAGTACACTCTGCCAAGTGGATGAGATAAGGCGGCCTGCTCCGAGGTTCTGTCTGGAGGACCGGCGGGGTAAAAAGATTGTTGATCACGTGGGGGGCAGTAGACGTCTATGACAACCACAAGTGAAAAGTTGAAAGGATTTACTCTCTATTATTGGACGACCTTGCTAAAACTGGACGGCAACATCGTTATCAGTGGCACATACAATGTGAGGGAAAGCAAATGAAATTCAGTCGTCCTGTATCAGCTAATATTTCATACTCACGAATGTTCACGCAGAGGACTTGCTTCATGAGAATTTTAATTGTTTGGCATAGGCTGCGTTTTTGAAGGGAAAGGGCCCATCTGAACACTTCGGGAGTTAAAAGAGTTGATGGATAACCTTTCTTTGCCCGAGACCTCAGCCTGCGCGCGCGTGCAGCCATCGAAAGGGAGGAAGCGACTCTAAAAGTCTTCAGCACTCCACCACTCGAAGGATTCAACACCTCCACCACATCGAAGGATCTCAAACACACCACCCAATGGATCTCAATACCACCACACTCGAAGGATCTCAACACCACCACCCACCTCGAAGGATTCAACACACCACACTCGAAGGATCTCAACACCTATCACCGCCTCAAAGGATCTAACAACTCCACTGTCATCGAAGCAGCTGCATCTCTCACCCAGTAGCAGAACCAGCAGCACGGACCACCACCACCACAACATCTTCATCCCCAGCCTGCTCCAAAGCAGCCACGCCTTTTTTCTACAGCGCTCTGAAGCCCATCCTCACCCCAGGTTTACTGCAGACAGGCTGTGCTGGGGTTCTAACACCTGCCCTACCAGATCAAAGACTCTCGCCACCTCCATGGACCTGTCGGGGGTCCCTGCCACGTCCACTCCATCAAGAGAGGAATTGGGATCCGTCCCTTTGGTTTTCAGCCCCGCCTTCACTGTTAGACTTTTTACCTCTATCACTCTGCAGGCTAATAAAATCGGCGATGAAGAATATTCTCTTCACAACCCATATTAGATAGATTAGAGTCCTGGTCAACCTGTTAAACCACTCCCATATGTACTCAAAACCACCTGGAGTTTCCAATTCACCTTCAAAAACCACCTCAGCCAGTCCCTCCCCTGACCTCATGACATTCCACCCCACTTCCCCCTCGGTCAACACCAAACTCTGCTCAGCCACCCGGCCTAACATACCAAAAACCCTCCACCTCCCTGACCCCCTCGTTCAACACCAAAAGCCACCCAACCTCTCCATCCTCCTCCACGCCTTCACCTTCCCATCTTTTTCTAAACACTAGGATGCACTGGGTCTCGCTTCGCAGCCAATGGCTGGTCTAGTTAGAGGAGAGACCCGGCTGGGGCCCTGTCATGAAGCCACCTGTCCATTCCCTTAGTGATAACACAAAGAATACATTTATCAGAAAGATCTGGGAGTTAATAAGTCTATTCTGGAACATCTAATTCTTGGTTCCGTGTAAGAATCGCCGACACAACGCTGTTTACTGAAACTTTGAAACTTGCTCCGCTTAATGTCAGATCTTTTGTAACAAGTCTTTTTTAATCAATAATTTTATTTTGTTCTCCATAATCTTGCTCTTTTGTTCATGGCTGAAACTGGCTTGACCCAAAATTCAGGAAATGCTGTTTTAATAGGACGCATCACCACCAAATTTCAAGTTTGAATCTGAAATTCGGTGAAAACAGAAAGGAGAGCTTAGCTGCTTTTTCAGCGACACTTTGTCTCCCATAGAATTGTCCTGGTAGTTTTGTCTTTTGAATATGTGTCTTTTAAAATACAACAAAAAACAATCTCCTCAATACTTTTCGTTGTACTATACAAGCCACCGCAGTATGTCACAGTTTACTTGAAATTTACGTGTGGCTTTCAGTTGTATGCACAGATTTTGATTGTTTGTTTTTTCAGGTGATTTTAATATTCATGTGGAACTGTTGATGACAGACATGCAAATGATGCTGAGTTCTGTATTGAATCCTTTGATCCACTCGCACGTTATAGTGGGCCCACACAGGCAGAGGCACACTCGAGTTCTTGTTAGTACTAAGGGGGTGATATTTCAAATGTAAACGTGGGTCTGATGTTGCTCTTTCGGATCATTTTCTGTGTTTTTTTAGACATGGGGTTCACTAACAATTCACCAGTGGACTCTCGCAACTGTACGAAGAAGACACATAATGAAATTACGAGGGAATATTTATGGGAATGATAAACTTTGAGAATGCATCGGTATTCTACTGTAGATGAACTGTTTTACTCTGTCACCTCTAGTGTTTTGAATGTTCTGGATAACCGTTGCCCCTGTGAAGGTTTAAATAGTGAAAATAAGCAGAAGGCGCGTGGGCCTATAGCAGGAACTCGGTCAGGGCTCAAAAGAGAAAGTGCGGGAGGGCGAGCGGAAGTGGGGCATAGTCATATCCTCCAGGTTGATTACGAGGATCTTTAGTTACGTTGTGCGAGTTTAACCGGGTGCGACGTAGTCGGAGAAAAGGTATTTTCTGAAATGATTGAAGGCTGCAGCAACATCTGCGTGTTCTGTTTTCAACAGGTAATGATTAAACAAACCCCATGTTCAAATGCCATTAGAGTTACTTCATCGTAAATGCAATGGGTTGCTAATTTTTTCAATGACAAGGTTCAGGCATCAAAAACGCCCTTGTCTCCAATCCACAGATAACCTTCAACTGCCAGAAGGCTCTCTGAGCTAACTCACTTTGCACTGTAAATGATAAAACTGTCCAAGAGATAATCTCCAGTTTGAGCTCCTCCACATGCAGTAGGATGTATATCCTTTGATTTCTGAGAGTCTGTTCTGAGTTCGTCTGTACTTCACTTAACAGATAGTAAACATGTCCCTTCATTCTGCGAAATATTCCAAAGGCCCTGAAAACTGCAGTCATCAGGCCCCTGCTAAAAAAGAGCAGTCTCCGATGCTACGGTAACTTAACAACTATCGTCCATCTCAACTGCCATGTTGTCTAGCGGGGAAAGTCCTTGAAAAAGTGTCTACATACAGCTTACTAGATTTCTTATGATCACACTCATTTGATATGTTTTCAGTCGGCTATTGACCCCACCACAGCATTGAGACTGCTCTCGTCAAGTTTACAAACGATAATCGGCTGAACACTGACGACAGGCGAAGTCTCAATCTTAATTTGTTGATCTAGTTCTGCCTTGCACGTCGACATGAGACCTCCTACAGAGATTAGAAGGACTGGGTGAGTGCTTGGCTCCGGCACTAAGTGGATTAGGTCTTACTTGGGACAGGAAGTACTTTGTGGAGATTGGAAACTGTGTTCAGATCATATGGCCCTGACCTGTGGAGTCACAGGGGGTCGATCTGGACCTCTTCTGATCAATCTCTACATGCTGCCGTTAGGTCAGTTAATACGCAGAAACAAGTTTCTAATCTATCTATGCAGACGACACTCAGTTTTTGTCTCACTGATGCAGTGAGAAATGGACCAGTGACTCACTCCTTCACTGTATCCAATGATCAGTGAGTGGATGCAAAACAACTTTCCTTCAGCTAATCGCAGACAAAACTTGAATGATTGTCTTTGGTCCCCAGGGAAAAAAGATGAGAGGTCATCTGTTCCTACAGTCTCTTCCCTAAAACCTTCATTCAAGGTCATGTAATCTTAGGGGTAATACTGAGGACTCAGACTTACATTTTAATAGCACACATCAAATCAGGACATCTGCAGATTTTTACCATTTAAAAACATTGCCAGGATCAAAAACATAGTGTCTAAAGCAGACTTGGAGATCTTATCATGCATTTGTCTCCAGTTAGGTTAGGACTGATGCAATGGACTGCTCTCAGGTCTGTCCAAACAGGCTGTAAACAGCTGCAGTACATTCAAAATGCAGCAGCTCGAGTCCTGACTAGAACAGAGATGTACGACCATTATTAGTCCGGTCATCAGGTCCTTGCACTGGCTTCCTGTGGTCAGAGTATAGACTTTAAAACAGCTTGCTTGGGTACAAGTATCTCCATGGCCTCGCACCACAAGATATAGGAAAATGTTAGTCCCATTGAACGCCGGACTTGAGGAGCACAGGGATGGCTCCTGTTAGTGCCCAGAGGTCAGAACTAAACATGGGGAGGCTGCTTTTCAGATTCATGCTGCTAAATCGAACAGTCTTCCTGGAGATGTGAGACAGGCTCCTCTCTGACATGTTAAAACAGGTTAAAGACAGTTCTGTTTAGCTGTGCATACAAACTGAGGGATTTTATATTTGTATCTTTCTTGTTTAATGTTCTGTGATTATTTATCGATTTTATGCTTTCTTGTTGTTCAGCACATTGAATTGATGGTGTTGAATTGTGCTATATAAATAAACTTGCCTTGCCTTGCCTTGCCTTGCCTTGCCTTATGTATTTTGGTGCTAAGCCATGGAGGAGACTTGTAACAAGCAGAGCTGTTTTATAATCTATTTCTGAGCCACAGGAAGCCAGTGCAGAGACTGAGGATCGGACTAATATGGTATTCTTCCCAGGTTCCTGTCAGGACTTAGCTTGCTGCATTTTTGGATGTACTGCTGTCTGCATTACAGGTCTGTATGGACAGCCTGTAAGCAGGCCCATTGCAGTAGTCTGCCTGTGGAGACAAATGCATGGACATGAATCTCCAAGTCTGCTTAAGACACTATATTTCTAACTTTGGAAATGTTCTTCAGATGGTAAATGCTGTGATGTTATTGATTTTATGTGGCTATTGATATTTAGGTCTGAGTCCAGTTTTCCCCCAAATTTCTGACTTGTCTGAATAGGATGTAGGGAGAGAGACTGAAGTGACAAAATGACGCCCTCTCTTTGTTTCTGGGGGACCAAAGACAATGATTTCGGTATGTCTGCATTTAGCTGAGGAAATTATTTTGCATCCGTCACTGATCTTGTTGGAACAGTGAAGGTGCAAATCCAGTGTTCATGTTTCTGCAGGTCTGCTGAGTACATAGTTCTGAGTGTCGTCGGCGTAATTGTGGTAGGACACTTTGTTTCTTTGTATTAATGACCTATACGGCAGCATTGTTAGAGTTTAAATAGGAGAGGTCCCAGGATCGTACCCATGTGGTACTCACTAGGTCCAGGGCACATGATCGAGGACGCAGTCTCCTATTCTCCACAAGTACATCCTATCCTCCAGGTAAGACCTAAACAAGTTCTAGGGCTTGTGCCTAGTTGATACCAAACCAGTCTCCAGTTATCGCAATGAGGATCTCATTGGTCGTCAGTGTCGAACGCGCACTAAGATCTAACATGTACCAAAACTGTGGGACCTTTACGCATCAGTGTGAAGTCGAATGTCGTTTGTTACCGTCACTAGAGACGGTTCTCAGTGCTGTGGTGAGTCTAACCCTGACTGGAACATATCAAAATGATTATTCATTGTTAAAAATTCAGTAAGTTGTTGGGAGGCCACCTTTTTCAAGAATTTTTCCATTGAATGGAGATTCGATATGGTGGCGTAATTTGAAGTCCGCAGGATCCAGATGCTCTTTATTAGGAGAGGTCTTATGACTGCGGTATTTTTGGGCATAGAAATGACTGACGACAGAGACTGTTTATATTTGTGTCAGTGAAGTACAAATGCTCAGGAGGACTTCAGATATTTATGAGGGCAATATATCCAGGTACTTGTGGAGGAGCCAGACTCATTGATTATCTTGTTGACAGTTTCAGTACTCCACAGGTGCAAAGTAGTTAGTGCTCAAAAAGCTTCTCTGGTGTTGATTGTTTATACGTGTGTGGAGGTGATAGTGTTTTTGATTCCTTGTACTTTGTCATCGAAAAACTGTGCGAACTCTTTACACAGATTGAGAGGAAAATTCTCGGGGCAACTGTACAGGGGGGTTCTGTTAATCTACCATTGATTTGAAAACATAACAAGAAAATTGTTACTGCAACCTCAATAATGTCAGAAAATAATTTCTTTGTTCTACGTAGAACCCGGTTAAATTCACCCAACTCATCTTTAAAGATTAATAATCGCCCTGGAAATTGGACTTTCGCTCCACTTCCGTTCGCCCTCCGGGCACTCTTGCTTCTGTGCCCTGACCGGAGTTGCCTTAGTCCATGGGGCTTTTCCTACTGGTATGTTTTAAACGTCACAGGAGCTAATGCGTCCAGAACAGTCAGACATGGTGTGACGAGTTTATACAAATTCATACAACTGTTGCAGCATGGAGTGTTCTCAGAATTTAGAATTCCCTGAACTGTTCACTTGGTTTTATGTATGTGCTTCTTCCGAACAAATTGTAAATTCGCTGGTGGTTTGCTAGCAAAAACACATGTCTAAAAATTACTCGGAAATGATCGACAAAGCAACATCTAATACTACCATTTGATCTATTACCCCCCTTTGTAATTAGCAGGTCAAGAGTGTGCCCCTGTGTGGGTGGGGCCACTTACGTGTGAATGAATCCAAAGGTCTCAAAACAGAAAGCCAGCTCTTTGCATTTTGTCATAAACATTATCAACATGTACATTTAAATCACCTGTAATAACTCAATATCAAATCTGTGCACACGAATGAAAGTAGTTCAGGAAAATGGTCATAAATCGCACATGACTGTGGTGGCTGTACAGGACAATGAAAAGAGGAGATGATTGCTTTTGTTCCATTTTAAAAGAAATATATCAAACGATGAAAAATTCAAGGGCATGCTATGGGAGGACAAAGTGCTCTCTAAAAACTGCTGCTAGGCCTCCCCCCTTTTGTTTTCTCGTATTTCCTTTGGATTCGAATTAAAATTGGGTGGGTTGCTTTATTAGAACTGCATTTCCTGTTTTTGGTCCTTGCATTTCTGTATTATGGTCCAGCCTTGTTTCAGCCCATAAGCATAAAATATTTGGCTGAACATGGCTGGGACCAAAATACAGGAATGCTGGACAAAATTACAGGGAAATGAAGTTCTAATAGAAAGCAACACCACCCAATTTAAATTCGAATCCGAATACGAAGGAAACATAAAAGGGGGGGAGGGCTTAGCTGCAGTTTTTAGAAGAGCACTTTGTCTCCCTAGAATGCCCTGGAAATTTTTCTTCGTTTGAGTATATTCTTTTAAATGGAAACAAAAGCAATCTTCTTACTCTTTGCCTCACCCTTTCCCTTTGGTCCTGTACAGGCCACCACGTCAAGTTGCTGATTTTAGTGACCATTTTACTGAACTACTTTCATTCGGGTTTGTGCACAGGATTTTGATAGTTTAGTTATTACAGGTGATTTTAATGTACATTTGTTGATTATGTTGATGACCGAAATGGCAAAGGAGCTGGCTTCTGTTTTGAGACCTTTGGTTTCATTCAGCACGTAAGTGGCCCCACCCAAAGCAGGGGGCAACACTCTTGACCTGCTAATTACAAAGGGGTTAATGTATCAAATGTTAATGTAGTTGATGTTTGCTTTGTCAGATGCATTTCTGTGGATTTTTTGAATGTGTTTTGTCGCAACCACAGCTGAATTATTACAATTGTTTCGAGAGGGACACATACATGAAACACAAGTGAAGGTTCATGGGATGCTAAATTTGAGAAGAAAATACTCCATGATCTATGTTGATGAATTGTATAAACTCTGTTCACCACCAGTGTTATGACTGTTTGACGCATTGCTCCTGTGACGGTTTAAAAAGTTACCCAGTAGGAAAAAGGCGCCATGGACTAAGGCAGACTCGGTCAGGGCACAGATGCTAAAGGGGGTAGTGCCGGAGGGGACGAACGGAGTGGCGTAAGTCCAATTCCAGGGCGATTATGAAATCTTAAATAGATGAGTTGGGTCATTTAACGGGTTCTACGTAGTGTAGAACAAGAGAAATGTATTTTTCTGACATGATTGAGGTCGCGAGTAACAATTTTCGTGTTATGTTTTTCAACTGTTTGGTAGAATAAACGAACCCCCTGTAAAGGTTGCCCCTTGAATTTTCCTTAAATCTAGGTGTAATGAGTTGCACGTTTTTCGATGACAAAGTACAAGGAATCAAAACACTATCGCCTCCATCAGCACGCTATAACAATGGCAAACAGCAGTAAGCTTTTTGAGCTTAACTCACTTTGCACTGTGGATAATGAAACTGTCAAAAAAGATAATCTTGAGTTGTGCTCCTCACATGTTAGCCTGGATTATTGCCCTCTAATTTCTGAAGTCGTCCTGAGCAGTTGTTACCTCACTGACACAAATAGGTATAAAATGGTCTCTGTCTGTCAGAACATTCTTATGGCCTAAAAACAGCAGTCATAAGACCTCTCCTAAAAAAGAGCCGTCTGGATCTGCGGGACTTCAAAATTTTCGCACCATATCGAGATCTGCCTTTTATTGGAAAAAATCTTTAAAAGTGGCTCCCAAATACTTACTGATATTGTTTAACAATGAATAATTCTTCGTTGATATTGTTCCAGTGGGTTTAGACCAAACCACAGCATGAGGACGCTCTAGTTGATGGTAACATAACGACATTCGACTTCACACTGATGCAGTAAGCAACAGTTGTGGTCATGTTAGTTCTTGTGCCGCGTTCGACACTGTCGACCATGAGATCCTCATGCAGAGACGGTAGGACTGGGTTGGTTTCACTGGCACGCCCTAGAATGGTTTTTAGGTCTTACCTGGAGGATAGGAAGTACTTTGTGGAGATGGAGAATGCGTCTACGGATCATGTGGCCTGAACCTGTGAGTACCACAGGGGTCGATCCTGGACCTCTTCCTATTTAATCTCTACATTGCTGCCGTTTGGTCAGTTAATACAAAATGAACAAAGTGTCCTACCACAATTACGCCGACGACACTCAGATCTAAGTCTCACTGACTGCAGGAGGAAACTGGACAACTGGATTTGCTCCTTCACTGTTTTCAACTGGTCAGTGACTGGATGCAAATAAATTTCCTTCAGTAAATGCAGGACAAGACCGAAATCATTGTCTTTGGTCCCAGAAACAAGAAGAGGGCGTCACATTTGTCAACTTCAGTCTCTTCTCCCTACTTCTTCAGACAAGTGGTCGAAATTAGGGCGGGTATTACTGGACTCAGACCTAATTTCATTAGCACATAAATTCAATAACATCACAGCTTTGTACCTATCTGAAGAACAGTGCCAAAGTTAGAATATATAGTGTCTAATAGCAGACTTGGAGATCTTGTCCACTGCATATTGTCCTACAGCAGGCTAGACTACTGCAATGGCCTGCTTACAGGTCTGTCCAACAGACCTGTAAGCAGCTGCAGTTACATCCAAAATGCTAGAGCTAGAGGTCTGACAGGATCCAGGGAAGTAGGGACCATATTAGTCGGTCTAGGTCTCGGCTGGCTTCCTGTGCTCAGAGAATGATTTTTAAAATACAGCTCTGCTGTGTACAAGTCTCTCCTTGGCCTTGCACCATAATACATTAGCAAGGCAAGGGCAAGAAGGCAGGCAAGTTTATTTATATCGCACAATTTCATACACAGGCAATTCTATGGTGCTGAACAAACAAGAAAGCATTAATATCATAATAATCACAGAAATTTAAAATGAAAGATAAATATAAAATCCCTCAGTTGTAGTGCCTCTAGCATAAACAGATCTGTCTTTAACCTGGGTTTTTTTAACATTGTCAGTGAGGAAGGCCTGTCTTACAGCTCAGGAAGACTGTTCCAGTTTTTCGCAGCAATGAATCGGTAAAGCAGACTCCCCTGTGTTTAGTTCTTGACCTCTGGGCACTAACTGGAGTCCAGTCCTGGTGTCCTCAGAGTCGGGTCTGGTTCATTTGGGATATCATGTCATAATATTTTTGGTGCACTGAGGGCATGGAGTGGACTTGTTCACAAGCAGAGCTGAGTGTTTTTTAAAGTCTATTCTTTGGCCACAGGAAGCCAGTGCAGAGATCTAGGACCGACTAATATGGTCGTAATTCCTGGTTCTTCAGGCTCGAGCTGCTGCATTTTTTGAATGTACTGCAGCTGTTTTACAGCCTGTTTGGACAGACCTGTGAGCAGGACATTGCAGTAGTCAACTTACTGGAGACAAATGCATGGATAAGAATCTCCAAGTCTGCTTAGACACTATGTTTTTGATCCTGGCAAGTTTTTTAGATGGTTTAAATGCTGCTGAGTTACTGCTTTGATGTGGCTATTAAAATTTACGTCTGAGTCCAGTATTACCCCTAGATTTTCTGGACATTGTTTGAAGGTTTTTTAGGGAGAGAGACTGTAGGTGACAGATGTCGCTCTCTCTTGTTTCTGGGGGACCAAAGGACAATCATTCCGTTTGCGGCAGAGACCAGAGAGAGAGACCAGAGAGAGACTAGAGAGAGAGACCAGAGAGAGAGACTAGAGAGAGAGAACAGAGAGAGACTAGAGAGAGAGAACAGAGAGATAGAACAGAGAGAGATCAGAGAGAGAGAGACCAGAGAGAGAGACCAGAGAGAGACCAGAGAGTGAGACCAGAGAGAGACCAGAGAGAGAGACCAGAGAGAGAGACCAGAGAGAGACCAGAGAGAGACTAGAGAGAGACCAGAGAGAGACCAGAGAGAGAGACCAGAGAGAGAGACCAGAGAGAGAGAACAGAGAGAGACCACAGAAAGAGACCAGAGAGAGAGACCAGAGAGAGACCAGAGAGAGACTAGAGAGAGACCAGAGGGAGACTAGAGAGAGACCAGAGAGAGACCAGAGAGAGACCAGAGAGAGAGATCAGAGAGAGACCAGAGAGAGAGACCAGAGAGAGACCAGAGAGAGAGACCAGAGAGAGACCAGAGAGAGACCAGAGAGAGAGATCAGAGAGAGACCAGAGAGAGAGACCAGAGAGAGAGACCAGAGAGAGATCAGAGAGAGACCAGAGAGAGACCAGAGAGAGACCAGAGAGAGAGACCAGAGAGAGACCAGAGAGAGACCAGAGAGAGAGATCAGAGAGAGACCAGAGAGAGACTAGAGAGAGACCAGAGAGAGACTGCAGAGATAGTGTGTGTGTGTGTGACCCTGAGGCTGAGTCCTGATGGATTTATGGAGCAACTTTGGCTTAACTCTTCAAACTATTCTGAGGTTGGACAGAAAAAAAAACAATAATAAAAAAAGAATGACTAAACAGTTCTGCTGCAGCTGGAGAAATACACATGAAGCTCATTATGCTTTTAATAACGGATTCATTAAGAAGTAAAACAAACCACACAATGAAACTAAAGTCATTCATAAATTTATCAGGGAAGTAATAAGGCGGAATAGAAGGAGAGGCTAGGAGAGATACCAGAGAGAGACCAGAGAGAGACCAGAGAGAGACCAGAGCGAGACCAGAGACAGACCAGAGAGAGACCAGAGAGAGACCAGAGCGAGACCAGAGAGAGACCAGACAGAGACTACAGAGAGAGAGACCAGAGAGAGACCAGAGCAAGACCAGAGAGAGAGACCAGAGAGAGACCAAAGAGAGACCAGAGCGAGACCAGAGAGAGACCAGAGCGAGACCAGAGAGAGACCAGACAGAGACTACAGAGAGAGAGACCAGAGAGAGACCAGAGCAAGACCAGAGAGAGAGACCAGAGAGAGACCAAAGAGAGACCAGAGCGAGACCAGAGAGAGACCAGAGCGAGACCAGAGAGAGACCAGAGAGCGAGACTACAGAGAGAGAGACCAGAGAGAGACCAGAGAGAAACTAGAAAGAGACTAGAGACGGATTAGAGTGAGACCAGTGAGAGACTAGAGAGAGACCAGAGCGAGACCAGAGAGAGACCAGAGAGAGACCAGTGAGAGACCAGTGAGAGACCAGAGAGAGACCAGAGCGAGACCAGAGAGAGACCAGAGCGAGACCAGAGAGAGACCAGACAGAGACTACAGAGAGAGAGACCAGAGCGAGACCAGAGAGAGACCAGAGCGAGACCAGAGAGAGACCAGACAGAGACTACAGAGAGAGAGACCAGAGAGAGACCAGAGCAAGACCAGAGAGAGAGATCAGAGAGAGACCAGAGAGAGAGACCAGAGCGAGACCAGAGAGAGACCAGAGCGAGACCAGAGCGAGACCAGAGAGAGACCAGAGAGCGAGACTACAGAGAGAGAGACCAGAGAGAGACCAGAGAGAAACTAGAGAGAGACCAGAGACGGATTAGAGTGAGACCAGTGAGAGACTAGAGAGAGACCAGAGCGAGACCAGAGAGAGACCAGAGAGAGACTACAGAGAGAGAGACCAGAGAGAGACCAGGGAGAGACCAGAGAGAGACCAGAGAGAGACCAGAGAGAGACCAGAGAGAGACCAGAGAGAGACCAGAGAGAGACCAGAGAGAGACCAGAGCGAGACCAGAGAGAGACCAGAGCGAGACCAGAGAGAGACCAGACAGAGACTACAGAGAGAGAGACCAGAGCGAGACCAGAGAGAGACCAGACAGAGACTACAGAGAGAGAGACCAGAGAGAGACCAGAGCAAGACCAGAGAGAGACCAGAGAGAGACCAGAGCGAGACCAGAGAGAGACCAGAGCGAGACCAGAGCGAGACCAGAGCGAGACCAGAGAGAGACCAGAGAGAGACCAGAGAGAGACCAGAGAGAAACTAGAGAGAGACCAGAGACGGATTAGAGTGAGACCAGTGAGAGACTAGAGAGAGACCAGAGCGAGACCAGAGAGAGACCAGAGAGAGACCAGAGAGAGACCAGTGAGAGACCAGAGAGAGACCAGAGAGAGACCAGAGAGAGACCAGTGAGAGACCAGAGAGAGACCAGAGCGAGACCAGAGCGAGACCAGAGAGAGACCAGAGCGAGACCAGAGAGAGACCAGACAGATACTACAGAGAGAGAGACCAGAGCGAGACCAGAGAGAGACCAGAGCGAGACCAGAGCGAGACCAGAGCGAGACCAGAGCGAGACCAGACAGAGACTACAGAGAGAGACCAGAGAGAGACCAGAGAGAGACCAGAGCAAGACCAGAGAGAGAGACCGGAGAGAGAGACCAAAGAGAGACCAGAGCGAGACCAGAGAGAGACCAGAGCGAGACCAGAGAGAGACCAGAGAGAGACCAGAGAGAGACCAGACAGATACTACAGAGAGAGAGACCAGAGCGAGACCAGAGAGAGACCAGAGCGAGACCAGAGCGAGACCAGAGAGAGACCAGAGAGAGAGTAAGTAAGTAAGTAAGTAAGTTTTTATTTATATACCGCCTTTTCACTGCAGATCTGAGTCTCAAAGCGGTTTACAATTGTTAATTATGGGCATTTGTCTCTCACTCCACACAGAGATGGGAGCGGGGCCAGTACAGGAGGCACATGCCAGAACTATTGGACATATTTTTAGTGGTAGGGGAAACCGGAGTACCCGGAGGAAACCTACGCAGACACGGGGAGAACATGCAAACTCCACTCAGAAAGGCCCTGGTCCGACCGGGATTCGAACCCAGGACCTTCTTGCTGAGAGGCGAGAGTGCTATCCACTCAGCCACCGTGCCGCCCAGAGAGACCAGAGAGAGACCAGAGCAAGACCAGAGAGAGAGACCAGAGCAAGACCAGAGAGAGAGACCAGAGAGAGACCAGAGAGAGACCAGAGCGAGACCAGAGCGAGACCAGAGCGAGACCAGACAGAGACTACAGAGAGAGACCAGAGAGAGACCAGAGAGAGACCAGAGCAAGACCAGAGAGAGAGACCGGAGAGAGAGACCAAAGAGAGACCAGAGCGAGACCAGAGAGAGACCAGAGCGAGACCAGAGAGAGACCAGAGAGAGACCAGAGAGCGAGACTACAGAGAGAGAGACCAGAGAGAGACCAGAGAGAGACCAGAGAGAAACTAGAGAGAGACCAGAGACGGATTAGAGTGAGACCAGTGAGAGACTAGAGAGAGACCAGAGCGAGACCAGAGAGAGACCAGACAGAGACTACAGAGAGAGAGACCAGAGCAGCTCGTACAGTCTCCCTTAAATGCAAATATGTTTATCTGTGTTGTAAATATGATCCTACACTGCAACAAATGTCTGTAAAATAACGACATTTCAACATTAAACACATTTTATTTTGAAAAGCAATTCAAACATGCAAATTTAAGTATAAATTGTTTTTTTTTTTTTAAACCCAGTGGCGTTTTATTACCACAATTATTAAGGTTTTTTGTTCAATTAAACTAATTAGAAAAAATATAAAATTAATATTATAATGCTGTTGTTGTTGTGAACATACAGTTAAATCCTGAAATCACAAAGACATCTGTGCTTCAGTGAAACAGTCTTTAACCGTTAAAATTAGCAACGGTAAAGCCATGTTGAGAAAACGGTAAATCCCTGGAACCATATTTGCCAGATTTTTACCGTTTTTCTACAAGGACATTTTTTGCAGCCTACACTTGCACTCCTGGTTAGACGCTAAACAGAATTTCGTTGCATTGTTCCGACTTTGAAATGACGATAAAGTTGAATCTGATCTAATGTGACGTGTGTGAGCGTTCTCTGTGGCATTAAAGGCATGCCGGCGTTTCTTTTCATTAGCGGCCGTACGCAGACACGGCGTCTTACAGAAGCCTAGTCAAATTACAGGGCACCGCTGGCAGCAAAGTCCATAACCGTCGCAAATGACAGCCTGCTGCGCCCGGCGAAATTACACCTCAGCCTGGCAATCGAACGCCAAAGCCCGCGATATAATTGTATCGGTTTGGAATGTGCTCGACAGACTTTCAAGTTCACATTCACCGGGATTATTGTGCACTTTAAATAATCTGTGTCTTTTCTGATCCATGTTTACCTCAAAGAGAAAAGTTCATGATGGTAGAGATTTCTGTTTCTCTGGTCTGTGTCTCTCTGGTCTCTCTCTGGACTCTCTTTCTCTGGTCTCTCTGGTCTCTCTCTGGTCTCTCTCTGGTCTCTCTCTGGTCTCTCTCTGGTCTCTCTCTCTCTGGTCTCTCTGGTCTCTCTCTGGTCTCTATCTGGCCTCTCTCTAGTCTCTCTGGTCTCTCTCTGGTCTCTCTCTGGTCTCACTCTGGTCTCTCTCTCTAGTCTCTCTGTTCTCTCTCTCTTGTCTCTCTCTCTCTGGTCTCTCTCTGGTCTCTCTTTGGTCTCTCTCTCTGGTCTCTCTCTGGTCTCTCTCTGGTCTCTCTCCCTGGTCTGTCTCTCTCTAGTCTCTGTCTGGTCTCTCTGGTCTGTCTCTGGTCTCTCTCTCTGGTCTCTCTCTGGTCTCTCTCAGGTCTCTCTCTGGTCTCTCTCTGGTCTCTCTCTGGTCTCTCTCTGGTCTCTCTCTGGTCTCTCTCTGGTCTCTCTCTCTCTGGTCTCTCTCTGGTCTCTCTCTCTCTGGTCTCTCTGGTCTCTCTCTGGTCTCTATCTGGCCTCTCTCTAGTCTCTCTGGTCTCTCTCTGGTCTCACTCTGGTCTCTCTCTCTAGTCTCTCTGTTCTCTCTCTGTTCTCTCTCTCTTGTCTCTCTCTCATTCTGGTCTCTCTTTGGTCTCTCTCTGGTCTCTCTCTCTGGTCTCTCTCTGGTCTCTCTCTGGTCTCTCTCCCTGGTCTGTCTCTCTCTAGTCTCTGTCTGGTCTCTCTGGTCTGTCTCTGGTCTCTCTCTCTGGTCTCTCTCTGGCCTCTCTCTCTAGTCTCTCTCTGGTCTCTCTCTCTGATCTCTCTCTCTAGTCTCTCTCTGGTCTCTCTCTCTAGTCTCTCTCTCTCTAGTCCCTCTCTCTGGTCTCTCTCTAGTCTCTCTCTGGTCTCTCTCTGGTCTCTCTCTCTGGTCTCTCTCTGGTCTCTCTCTGGTCTCTCTCTGGTCTCTCTCTGGTCTCTCTCTGGTCTCTCTCTGGTCTCTCTTTTCAGATCCTCATTTGCCTCAAAGATAAAAGTTAATGATGACAGAGATTATAAATGTCATTGTTCTTCTGACTCCGAACCAGTGTTGGGTAAAAACTCTCGCGTCTCAGCAAGAAGGTGCATGGTTCGAATCCCGGTCGGAACTGGGCCTCTCTGAGTGGAGTTTGCATGTTCTCCCCGTGTTAATATTTTTATTATGTTTATTTGATAGGGACAGAACAAGAAGCATTGTTACAGGAGCCGATGCTGTGTTCACAGGCCGTATAGCTAACAGCTAGTTTGCAGACCTGGTCCCTAAGTCTGTGTAGGTTCCCTCCAGGTGCTCCGGTTTCCCCTACCACTGAAAACACATAGAATATAATAGTATCAGTGTGTAATGTGCTCGACAGCCTTTCAAGTTCAAATAAACGCAGATTATTCTCACTTTAAATAATCAGTGTTTTATCGGATCCACATTTACCTAAAAGAGAAGTTTACAATGACACAGATTCTGAGGTGTATTGTTGATTATATGCTAGTTTTGTAGGAATTATACTGGTTTAATCTGGAGTGTAAGAGCCCAGAGAGGTACGGTTGAGCGTGTAAAGTGGGATTACCTGAGGGTAGGGTGCATGTGTCCGGCTCGGGGCGCTCTGCTGGCGTTCCCACAGCTTCTCAGGTGTCCTCGGCCTCATAAAGCCGCCTTTGTCCCGCGCACAAACAGGTAGCCGTTTGTGTTGGAGGCTTAGCGATAGCCACGTGTGCCGGCCTCCTCTGCCCCAGGAGCAGGTGTGGCTTTTCACTGGCTTCATAGTCACAGCCCGGTGCACATGCGCGACCTAAATAAATACTGTACTATACTGTTATTTATGGGATGTTCTGGACAGAGATTTTTTATACAATAAAAACATAATCAAAGGGAGTGAGCGTCGAGCCGGTTTCACTGAGCAGCAGAAGAAGAAGAAGAAGAAGAAGAAGAAGAAGAAGAAGGTATTCTATTGTTCCCACAGTGGGGAGATTTCAGTTTGATGAATACACATACACATACTGTATAAATACGCATCTGTATGCATATATACTTACACACACACATACATATATAGACACATATACATATACACTTACACACACACATACATATATAGACACATATACATATACACTTACACACACATATACATATGTACACACACATATACACACATACATACACACATACATACATACTGTACACACATACATACTGTACATACAGACACACACATACATACTGTACATACAGACACACACATACATACTGTACATACAGACACACACATACATACTGTACATACAGACACACACATACATACTGTACATATACATTTATGTGACCCCAAACACAAAATTCATTAAACTTTGCCGTAAAGATTCCGCCCCCCCCCCCCCCCCCCGTTCAGAAGTCACACGGTTCAACAACAAACCAAAATGGCGTCGTTAGTCCGTAACCATGGCAACCGCAGTCCTGTTTTTTCTTTCTTTCTGCGCAAAACAGATAAGACGATAAGATGTTAACATTTAACACCCGCAACATGTGAGGCGAAC
>OZ035827.1:3764672-3772172 GCA_964034765.1 Knipowitschia caucasica | reverse complement strand
AATCCAGTGGTCCATGTTCTCCTGCAGTCAGTGAGACATAGATCTGAGTGTCGTCGGCGTAATTGTGGTAGGACACTTTGTTTCTTTGTATTAACTGACCTAACGGCAGCATGTAGAGATTAAATAGGAGAGGTCCCAGGATCGACCCCTGTGGTACTCCACAGGTCAGGGCCACATGATCTGAGACGCAGTCTCCAATCTCCACAAAGTACTTCCTATCCTCCAGGTAAGACCTAAACCAGTCTAGGGCTGTGCCAGTGACACCAACCCAGTCCTCCAGTCTCTGCATGAGGATCTCATGGTCGACAGTGTCGAACGCGGCACTAAGATCTAACATGACCAAAACTGTGACTTTACCTGCATCAGTGTGAAGTCGAATGTCGTTTGTTACCTTCACTAGAGCGGTCTCAGTGCTGTGGTGGGGTCTAAACCCAGACTGGAACATATCAAAAGAATTATTCATTGTTAAAAATTCAGTAAGTTGTTGGGAGGCCACTTTTTCAAGAATTTTTCCAATGAATGGCAGATTCGATATGGGGCGATAATTTTGAATAAGCATCATTTATGTTATTTTTAGTGAATAAATAAAGATTTTACCATTTTTTTGTATTTATGTTGTTTTTTTTATCAGCCTCCCAATCTATTTACTGTATATTATATTACTCTTTACATTTATATATATATTCATCTTTACCTCTTTTGCTCCTCAGTTCTCATGGTCCTTTGGCGTCATGTTCCCGGGGTATGGACTCTCTCCCTTCCCTGACTTCCAGCCTCACCTCCAGGCCTTTGGCTGCAGAAACAGTCCCAGGATGTGGATCCCTGGTTCAGGAGACCAACCCCAGAGTGAGGCTCCGGAGGAGAGGCCGCTGCTGCGCTCGTGCCGTCACAAACACGTGGCGGTGTGTCAACAGGAAACACTGGCGTTCATCGAGCTGCAGCCGGCGCCCAGAGTGAGCGGAGGGAACGCCCACAAACTCTCTGGGAACGCCCACAAATTCTCTGGGAACGCCCACAAACTCTCTGGGAACGCCCACAAATTCTCTGGGAACGCCCACAAATTATCTGGGAACGCCCACAAATTCTCTGGGAACGCCCACAAACTCTCTGGGAACGCCCACAAACTCTCTGGGAACGCCCACAAATTCTCTGGGAACGCCCACAAATTCTCTGGGAACGCCCACAAACTCTCTGGGAACGGCCTCAAACTCTGTAGGAACGGCCTGAAAGAGCGACGCAACGGACTCCACAGGTCGAGCCCGGATCAGACCGGTCCATCTGACTCGGACTCCGACTCTGAGGAGTTCCCCTGTGTTTCTGACCTCTTATGTCACACACACAAACACCCTGAGCCTCTGTGTGAGGAGGACCAGCCACCAGACCCTGTTCCAGACCCCGTCCCAGACCTGGAGCTCTCAGACAGGCCACACTCCGTCACCACCGTGTGCCGACCTCTCCACGCCGCCCTCAGCCTCCCGCTCTCTTTACCCCTGACCTCTCTCTACTGGGACCCCCCCTCGTCCCCGGAGACCCCCGAGCCCTGTCTCCCAGTGAGGAGGACGTCGCAGGGCTCACTCAAGGAGAAGTCCATGCGTAAGTTTATCAATGAAATAAATATATTAGTTTTCTCTTTTTCACAGAAGGATTGTGTTTGCGACTGACTACACTAATACTATGTTGTGTTTTGAACCCAGTCTGTAACATATTTGTCATAAAAAACCTAAATAACACACAGTGCATAGACTAGGTAAAAGTAAGCTGTAAGAAGAACTCAAAGAACTGCTGTTATAAACAAAAACCTTTCTCCTCATGAAAGAAATCTGAATGTGTTATAGGGAGGAAGATGCAGGTGTATTCCCCTGAGAGCCCCACAGATGAGTGTGCGAGTCCCCTCTTGGACCCAGACTTCCTGTTCCCGGGGCCCCTGGCCTCGTTCCTGGAGGAGGACCTGAGTCTGTCGTCTCTGGAGACCCTCAGTCCCTTGTCCTGTGACAGTGGCACGGAGCTGCCCAGCTTCAGTCCCGACGACATCTTCCACCTGCCAGAGGAGCCCCTGCACATCACAGAGGACCCCATCCCAGGGCTGCCCGAGGAGAACGGTGTGGAGCTCTCTATCGCCTCCTGTGGCAGCGCTTTGTCTCGCAGAGGAGAGGAGCGCCGCCGCTTCTCAGCCTCAGAACTCATCTCACGACTGCAGCTGTCCCAGAGGAAGAACTCCTTCACCCTGAAGCTGGGAAAGTCTCTGTCCGCCCGAGTCTCATCCAGAGACAGACAGAGCTCCGGCTGCAGCCCCAGCACCGACTGTACGGGTACGGTTTATATGGAATATATATAAACTGTTTGATGTGTATAGACTGTACGGGTACGGTTTACATGGAATGTATAAATTGTTTCATGCATATAGACTGTGAGATACAGTTTATATGGAATATATATATAAACTGTTTAATGTATAATAAATAGACTGTAAGATCATAATACTGCAGAGCAAACAGTTCAACTCTAATCTGCAGATCAAGATAAGATTCTGAAGTGTCACCTTCATAAAGCTCTCAGTTGGAGAATTTTAAGTATAATTTACTTTTCTATTATTTCTCTCCAGTAAAGTTGAGTTGTCGTCAGCGCAGCTCAGGATGCTCCAGTGACAGCGCCCCCCACAGTCCTGTGGGATTAACTGCACCTCAGTCCATTTGTGAGAATGGGCTGCAGCGATGGAGTACCAAACTCGGGTAAACTTGTAGAAGGACATCAGAACCATCAAACATTGAGTTTAATTGTTGTCTTCTGTTTCAGAATGAGGAAGAAATCCATAGAAGAAGACGTGAGTGCACTCCCCGCCCTCAGCTGCTCCAATCGTCTGTCTCGCTTCCTGCCCAGCTGTAAGTGCCCATCCTCAGGTTAGACCCAGAGCGACTGTACTGAGTGTGTCCTCCTGTGCCAAAGCCATCCTGTACCAGGAGTACAGTGACGTGGCCATAAACAGAGAGATCCAGAGGCAGCAGGGGAAGGAGCCCGGCACCGAGGAGGAGAGCTCGGACGGGACGCCGTCTCCGTCCAACCTGTCGCCCTCCAGCTCCTTCCGCTCATCGCGGGGTTCGGCCTTCGCTCTGTGGCAGGACATCCCTGATGTGCGCTCCAGTGGACAGCTCGACAACTTCAGCAACGAGGAGAGAAAACTGCAAGAGGTGATTGGCCTCAAAGGGAAAAGATGCTGGGATTATTCACATTTAGATACATTCTGAGTGGAAACTGAAAACCAAAAAAACATTTTGAAAAACATCAGCCTCTGTTTTGCATTTGTTTAACATAAACACAACACGCCCCACGAGTGGAATGGGATCAAACCTGTGGATTAATGATTTCCTAATACCCTTCATTTATCATTACCTTAGAGAGAAAAAGTTCCTGTTCCTGTTTCTGTCCTGGAAATGACTAAAGTCTAAAGTCTAAAGCAGACCCCCTGCACTGTTTTAATCTCCTCAGGTCTCTGCAGCGGTTTAGAAAAGCAGCAATACAGAAACTAAACTAATACTAAACTCTTAATTACTACTTCTAACCCAGAGGGTTAGGGTTAGGGGGGTTAGAAGAACCATTGGGTCGTCAGCGTGTCCATGCTTTTTAACTGGATAAAGAGGTTGGGGACCACTGCTAATCCAATAATCCAACACTGTGTTTGGTTGTTAGGCCAAGTTTGAGCTGGTGTCCTCTGAGGGCTCGTACATCCGCAGCCTCACCATCGCCGTGGACCACTTCATGCTGTCCCAGGACCTGGCTGAGTGTCTGGGGGCGCAGGACAAGCAGTGGCTGTTCTCCAAACTCCCCGAGGTCAAAGATGTCAGTGAGAGGTGATGCACGCTCGCACTCTTCTTCACCCGCCGCCCTTCACTCCCTCACTCCTGCGTTGGTGTCTCAGGTTCCTGCAGGACCTGGAGCAGCGCCTGGAGGAGGACATCCTGCGTTTTGATGTGTGCGATATCGTCCTAAACCACTGCCCTGCGCTGAGGAGGGTCTACCTGCCCTACGTGACCAACCAGGCCTACCAGGAGCAGACCTACCAGCGGCTTCTGTGAGTCTGAAACCACACACATACATACTGTACACACATACATACACACATACACAAATACATAGATAGCTATATACTTACCTAATTGAGCTGATACAGGGCCATGTGGTGATAAACGTTCTTTCCCAAATGAAAAACAAACGTTGCAGACATCACCTTTAACACTGGAGCAAACTGATGTACGACACTACAGATAAAACTAAAGCACACACACTCATGTTTTCTCTTTCTCTGGATGATTAAACGGTGTGTGTCGCTTCTGTCTGCAGCGCTACAACAGAAACAGGATCATGTAATGTACCACAAAGTTAATCCACATTGTTGACCCCAGTATCTGTCCATTCCTGGTTCTATCTCCTGGTTCTATCTCCTGGTTCTATCTCCTGGTTCCAGCTCAGGCGTGACTGTGGACATGACTGAGCCTGCTGGGCCTTTCCCTCAGTAATCCCCAGCCTTTCTGCGCTCCCATGATGCAACACTGGAACTCTTCTGACACTCCAGTCCAAAACCCATCCCAGTCAATCTGCTCGTTGTTTTCCCACAGGCTGGAGAACCCCCGCTTCCCCAGTATCCTGTCCCGACTGGAGGAGGCCCCTGTCTGCCAACGACTGCCCCTCACCTCCTTCCTCATCCTGCCCTTCCAGAGGATCACACGACTCAAAATGCTGGTTGAGGTACACTTCATGTTTATCAAATGAAAACGTCTACCGTATTTTTTAGAGTCGCAACAGTTGAAAATGCATATTAAAGTAGGGAAAACACATACATAAGTGGCATTTTTGGGGTATTTGATGAAATCCAACACTAAAAATAGACATTTCACTGTGAATTATCTGTGAGATGTAGTTGTGTTAATTATGGAATCTAGACTTTAAAAGGGTATAACTAAAATGACTGGTATAGGTTATACACAGACAGATCAAAGAGAATGAGTGGATACATTCTTTAGTGTGAACAAACTCATGTGTCTGAACTCTCTGGGCTCTTTTAGCTTATTCGCTAACTTAATAACCCGGGCTATCAATTGGTATTCTACTGTAAATATAATATAACATTTAATCATTTCACACATACATTTCTCCAGAGTCTAAATCTCACCTCCGGCCGAACTGTGACCGAAACTGTGACTTTTAATCCTAAAAACACGGTAAATACTGAACCGTCTTTTTCAGAACATCTTAAAGAGAACAGCTCCAGGATCACGAGACGAAGACACAGCCACGAAAGCATTCAACGAACTCAAAAAGGTAGTTTTTATCTGGAAACAGTGGCAAGAGAAGCCTGTGTCTAGTATTGTATCTTAGACCTGCTTTATACCTGCTTTAGACCTGCTTTAGACCTGCTTTAGAACTGCTTTAGACCTGCTTTAGTCCTGCTTTAGACCTGCTTTAGACCTGCTTTAGACCTGCTTTAGACCTGCTTTAGACCTGCTTTAGACCTGCTTTAGACCTGCTGTAGTCCTGCTTTAGACCTGTTTTAGCACTCTTCTCAGCAATGAGGGCCCAGGTTTGAATCCCGGTTGGGACAGAGCCCAGTGTCTGCTCCAGTTTCCTCCAGGCAATATCAATCAATCAATCAATCAACGTTTATTTGTAGAGCGCCTTTCCTACACAAGGCAACGCAAAGCGCTTCACATCCCCTATCACATCATGCATAAATCAAACACATTAAGAGCACAAGATATATTAAAAACATTAAAAATAAAATCACAAAAATTAAAAACCTTTAAACATTAAAATCACAGATGGGACTAAAATCATAAATAGTCACAGTGCATTAAAAAGATTAAAGATAAAAACAAAGATGAAAAGATAAAATCATTCAGTTGTATATGCGCAGCTAAACAGAATTGTTTTGAGCCTAGATTTAAAAGATGCCAGAGTAGACGCCTGTCTCACATTCTCAGGAAGACGGTTCCAGACTCTAGCCGCATGAATCTGAAATGCAGTTTGCCCATGTCTAGTACCGACTCTGGGCACTAACAGGAGTCCAGTCCCTGTGCTCCTCAGAGTCCGGGTCGGTTCATATGGCACAAACATGTCATGGATGTACCTTGGCGCGAGACCATGGAGAGACTTGTACACAAGTAAAGCTGCTTTGAAGTCTATTCTCTGAGGAACAGGAAGCCAGTGCAGAGACCTGAGAACTGGACTAATGTGGTCGTACTTCCTAGTTCTGGTCAGGACTCGAGCTGCTGCATGTTGAATGTACTGCAGCTGTTTTACAGCCTGTTTGGGACAGACCTGTGAGCAGGCCATTGCAATAGTCTAACCGACTGGAGACAAAAGCGTGTATAAGAGTCTCCAAGTCTGCCTTAGACACTATGTTTTTAATTTTAGCAATGTTTTTTAGGTGGTAATGAGCTGCTGATGTTACAGATTTTATGTGGCTTTTGAAATTTAAGTCTGAGTCCATTATCACTCCTAGATTTCTGACCTGATTTGAGGGTTGTAGAGAGAGAGCCTGGAGGTGACAAATAACGCTCTCTCTTTGTTTCTGGGGTCCGAAAACAATTATTTCAGTTTTGTCGGTGTTTAGTTGGAGAAAGTTATTTTGCATCCAATCACCGATTTGCTGGACACAGTGAAGGAGCGAGTCCACTGGTTCATGCTCTCCTGCTGTCAGGGACACATAGACCTGAGTATCGTCAGCGTAATTGTGATAAGAGACATTATTACTGTGAATCAACTGACCTAGAGGCAACATGTAAATATTAAACAGAAGAGGACCCAAGATTGACCCCTGTGGCACTCCGCAGGTCAGGGCCAAGTGGTCTGAGGTACAGTTTTCGATCTCCACAAAAAACTTTCTGTCTTGTAAATAGGACCTAAACCAGCTTAGGGCGGTGCCAGCAACACCAACCCAGTCCTCAAGTCTCTGAATGAGGATGCCATGATCAATAGTGTCAAAAGCAGCACTTAAATCTAACAGAAAAAGGACTGAGACTTTTCCTGCGTCAGTGTTTAGTTTGATGTCATTTGTTACCTTTATTAGCGCGGTCTCAGTGCTGTGGTGGGGTCTAAACCCTGACTGGAACATATCATAAGCGTTATTGATTATTAAAAATTCTGTAAGTTGTTTATAGGCAACTTTTTCTAGAATTTTTCCCATGAAAGGCAGATTTGAAATGGGCCGATAATTTTTGAGTGCCAGGGCTTCCAGACTCCTCTTTTTTAGGAGGGGCCTGATGACCGCCGTTTTCAAGGCCATTGGGAATGTTCCAGATTCAAGAGACATGTTTGTGTAAGCCCTCAGTCGTACAGGGATTAGTCAAAGCAAAGGAAGGTTTCTCACCCATCATCTGTACTTCTTAGCAAGTTTTCCCGACGTTTCGTCCTCAACCTGGGGACTTCTTCAGGGAATGAATTCTCGGACCGCGCGTTGGAGATTTATAACCTATGGGTGTGGTAAGCCACACCCTAATCCTGATACTA
>OZ035827.1:3753969-3764662 GCA_964034765.1 Knipowitschia caucasica | reverse complement strand
CACCCAGAGGCTACTCCACCTCTGCTGCTGTGACCCGTCCTACTCCACCCAGATGCTACTCCACCTCTGCTACTGTGACCTGAGCCTGTTGCTGATTATTGCTATTGTTTGGTTTTAGAATGCTCAATTTTATTTTTTCATTTTTGCTGCTACTGGACACCTGGATTTCTCCGACGGGGATCAATAAAGTATCAATCTATCTTCTGGCCCCTAAAAAAGCCATGTTCCAGCTCCCTCTGGCAGAAGCTGAGACCCAGACATCTGGACATGCTAACATGCTAACAGTACTTTGTTCAGACTAATGGCTGAAAGAAGCTATCATAAATTGTAAATGTCTCCAATGTGAGATGAACAAAGTTTATCTTAATGATCTTCACTTGGATTGAAACTTGTTTTTGTAAATTAGTTTTTGTGACAATTGTTTGTTGTACCATTTTATCTGGTTATATTTACATGCATGTACTTGTCTGATGCACTCTGGGGACTCTGAGTCCAAATGCAAAAACTACCACCAAATACCAAATACTACTACCGCTAATAATAAATCAGCATCTGACCGTTAAAACATTCATTAAACACAGTAAAGATAATGTCTCATGTTTCTGAGTGATATCACAGACTTTTTATGTTAACTCTATTTTATTAATGGCCCATAATCCATCTCCGACACAGGCGCAGAGTGGGGACCTACTGCCACCTACAGGACAGCAGAGGAATCACACACACATTTATTAAGATCAGATTCATGTGGAACTAAAACAGTGTTGGGAAAGTTGTGTAGTGATGAAGACAGAGCAACACAACCACGAGAGAGAGAAGCGTCTGGGGAGAGGTCTGCGCCACATTTGGATTTAGTCGATTTACTGGGAAAAAAATCGGAAAGTTTGAATATTGTTAAAAAAAGTGAAACAAAAACATGATAGACATTTATAAAGATGACAAAAGTGTAAAAACTGCTGAAAAAATACATCTTCTGAAATGCAGAATATATAAAAACACATACTTCTTTGGTGTAAGTCCTGGCTCTTGTCTGGGTCTTAGTCCTGGTTTGGGTCTGAGTCCTGGTTCTTATCTGGGTACGAGTCCTGGTCTGGGTCTGAGTCCGGGATCCAAATCCTGGTTCTGATCTCACACACCTCAGTTTTAAAGGTATAGAGGATTTTCTACTTCCAGGTGGATCATAGACTATTGGTCCTCCCAACTGTCAATCATCCTGGTGATACATGCTCGTCCAATAAGACCAAAGTTTTGTTCAAAAAGTGGAGAGGGCGGTTCTTTCCTAAAATTTGGGGAAATCCTCCTTTTGTTTCTCTAAAGTCACAGTTCAGCGAGACACTGACACAAGAGCAGGTGTGAAACATTGCAGAAGTTTTATTTTCAGACTGCAACAAAGAAAAACGGGTTTGGCCTGAAATGTGACAAATTTGACTAATTCAGTTCTTTCAAAGTGGGGCCAGAGAGGTCCTATTTATGACATTATCAACTTAAAGAAACTAGACATTAGCAAACAAGCTCTTTAAGCTAACACACGGCTAACTTAAAAACAAAGAAACTCGTTCAAATTCATTTTATAAAGGTCTCTCTCTGATAAACTCTCTGTGTGTCTCTCTCTCTGGTCTCTCTCTCTCTGGGTCTGGAACTCAGATCTCTCTCTCACGGGTCTCTCTCTGATCTCTCACTCTCTGTCTCTCTCGTCTCTCCTCTGGTCTCTCTCTCTCTCTGATCTCTCTCTGTTCTCTCTCTGTTCTCTCTCTCTAGTCTCTCTCTGTTCTCTCTCTCTAGTCTCTCTCTGGTCTCTCTCTCTAGTCTCTCTCTGGTCTCTCTCTCTGGTCTCTCTCTCTGGTCTCTTTCTGTGGTCTCTCTCTGTTCTCTCTCTCTGGTCTCTCTCTGGTCTCTCTCTAGTCTCTCTCTGGTCTCTCTCTGGTCTCTCTCTCTGGTCTCTCTCTCTGGTCTCTCTCTGGTCTCACTCTCTGGTCTCTCTCTGGTCTCTCTCTCTGGTCTCTCTTTCTGGTCTCTCTTTCTGGTCTCTCTCTCTGGTCTCTCTCTCTCTGATCTCTCTCTCTCTGATCTCTCTCTGTTCTCTCTCTGTTCTCTCTCTGGTCTCTCTCTGGTCTCTCTCTCTGGTCTCTCTTTCTGGTCTCTCTCTCTCTGATCTCTCTCTGTTCTCTCTCTCTAGTCTCTCTCTGGTCTCTCTCTGGTCTCTCTCTGGTCTCTCTCTGTTCTCTCTCTCTGGTCTCTCTCTGGTCTCACTCTGGTCTCACTCTCTGGTCTCTCTCTGGTCTCTCTCTGGTCTCTCTGTCTGGTCTCTCTCTCTGGTCTCTCTCTCCGGTCTCTCTCTCCGGACTCTCTCTCCGGTCTCTCTCTCCGGTCTCTCTCTCTGGTCTCTCTCTCTGGTCTCTCTCTCTGGTCTCTCTCTCTGGTCTCTCTCTCTCGGTCTCTCTCTCTGGTCTCTCTCTCTGGTCTCTCTCTCCGGTCTCTCTCTCTGGTCTCTCTCTGGTCTCTCTCTCTGGTCTCTCTCTCCGGTCTCTCTCTCTGGTCTCTCCTCTGGTCTCTCTCTCTGGTCTCTCTCTCTGGTCTCTCTCTCCGGTCTCTCTCTCCGGTCTCTCTCTCCGGTCTCTCTCTCTGGTCTCTCTCTGGTCTCTCTCTCTGGTCTCTCTCTGGTCTCACTCTCTGGTCTCTCTCTGGTCTCTCTCTCTGGTCTCTCTTTCTGGTCTCTCTCTCTGGTCTCTCTCTCTCTGATCTCTCTCTGATCTCTCTCTGTTCTCTCTCTGTTCTCTCTCTAGTCTCTCTCTGGTCTCTCTCTGGTCTCTCTCTCTGTTCTCTCTCTCTGTTCTCTCTCTGTTCTCTCTCTCTAGTCTCTCTCTGGTCTCTCTCTGGTCTCTCTCTAGTCTCTCTCTGGTCTCTCTCTGGTCTCTCTCTGGTCTCTCTCTCTGTTCTCTCTCTCTGGTCTCTCTCTGGTCTCTCTCTGGTCTCTCTCTAGTCTCTCTCTGGTCTCTCTCTGGTCTCTCTCTCTGTTCTCTCTCTCTGTTCTCTCTCTGTTCTCTCTCTCTAGTCTCTCTCTGGTCTCTCTCTGGTCTCTCTCTAGTCTCTCTCTGGTCTCTCTCTGGTCTCTCTCTAGTCTCTCTCTGGTCTCTCTCTGGTCTCTCTCTCTGTTCTCTCTCTCTGTTCTCTCTCTGGTCTCTCTCTCTGGTCTCTCTCTGGTCTCTCTCTAGTCTCTCTCTGGTCTCTCTCTGGTCTCTCTCTGGTCTCTCTCTCTGTTCTCTCTCTCTGGTCTCTCTCTGGTCTCACTCTCTGGTCTCTCTCTGGTCTCTCTCTGGTCTCTCTCTGGTCTCTCTCTGATCTCTCTCTCTGGTCTCTCTCTGGTCTCTCTCTGGTCTCTCTCTCTGGTCTCTCTCTGGTCTCTCTCTGGTCTCTCTCTGATCTCTCTCTGGTCTCTCTCTCTGGTCTCTCTCTCTGGTCTCTCTCTGATCTCTCTCTCTGGTCTCTCTCTGGTCTCTCTCTGGTCTCTCTCTCTGGTCTCTCTCTGGTCTCTCTCTCTGGTCTCTCTCTGATCTCTCTGTCTGGTCTCTCTCTGGTCTCTCTCTGGTCTCTCTCTAGGTCTCTCTCTGGTCTCTCTCTGGTCTCTCTCTGGTCTCTCTCTCTGGTCTCTCTCTCTGGTCTCTTTCTGTGGTCTCTCTCTGTTCTCTCTCTCTGGTCTCTCTCTCTGGTCTCTCTCTCTGGTCTCTCTCTGGTCTCTCTCTAGTCTCTCTCTGGTCTCTCTCTGGTCTCTCTCTCTGGTCTCTCTCTCTGGTCTCTCTCTGGTCTCACTCTCTGGTCTCTCTCTGGTCTCTCTCTCTGGTCTCTCTCTCTCTGATCTCTCTCTGTTCTCTCTCTGTTCTCTCTCTCTAGTCTCTCTCTGGTCTCTCTCTCTAGTCTCTCTCTGGTCTCTCTCTCTGGTCTCTCTCTCTGGTCTCTTTCTGTGGTCTCTCTCTGTTCTCTCTCTCTGGTCTCTCTCTGGTCTCTCTCTAGTCTCTCTCTGGTCTCTCTCTGGTCTCTCTCTCTGGTCTCTCTCTCTGGTCTCTCTCTGGTCTCACTCTCTGGTCTCTCTCTGGTCTCTCTCTCTGGTCTCTCTTTCTGGTCTCTCTTTCTGGTCTCTCTCTCTGGTCTCTCTCTCTCTGATCTCTCTCTCTCTGATCTCTCTCTGTTCTCTCTCTGTTCTCTCTCTGTTCTCTCTCTCTAGTCTCTCTCTGGTCTCTCTCTGGTCTCACTCTCTGGTCTCTCTCTGGTCTCTCTCTCTGGTCTCTCTTTCTGGTCTCTCTCTCTCTGATCTCTCTCTGTTCTCTCTCTCTAGTCTCTCTCTGGTCTCTCTCTGGTCTCTCTCTGGTCTCTCTCTGTTCTCTCTCTCTGGTCTCTCTCTGGTCTCACTCTGGTCTCACTCTCTGGTCTCTCTCTGGTCTCTCTCTGGTCTCTCTGTCTGGTCTCTCTCTCTCTCTCTGGTCTCTCTCTCTGGTCTCTCTCTCCGGTCTCTCTCTCCGGACTCTCTCTCCGGTCTCTCTCTCCGGTCTCTCTCTCTGGTCTCTCTCTCTGGTCTCTCTCTCTGGTCTCTCTCTCTGGTCTCTCTCTCCGGTCTCTCTCTCCGGTCTCTCTCTCTGGTCTCTCTCTCCGGTCTCTCTCTCCGGTCTCTCTCTCTGGTCTCTCTCTGGTCTCTCTCTCTGGTCTCTCTCTCCGGTCTCTCTCTCTGGTCTCTCTCTCTGGTCTCTCTCTCTGGTCTCTCTCTCCGGTCTCTCTCTCCGGTCTCTCTCTCCGGTCTCTCTCTCTGGTCTCTCTCTGGTCTCTCTCTCTGGTCTCTCTCTGGTCTCACTCTCTGGTCTCTCTCTGGTCTCTCTCTCTGGTCTCTCTTTCTGGTCTCTCTTTCTGGTCTCTCTCTCTGGTCTCTCTCTCTGTTCTCTCTCTGTTCTCTCTCTGTTCTCTCTCTCTAGTCTCTCTCTGGTCTCTCTCTGGTCTCTCTCTTGTCTCTCTCTGGTCTCTCTCTGGTCTCTCTCTCTGTTCTCTCTCTCTGTTCTCTCTCTGTTCTCTCTCTCTAGTCTCTCTCTGGTCTCTCTCTGGTCTCTCTCTAGTCTCTCTCTGGTCTCTCTCTGGTCTCTCTCTGGTCTCTCTCTCTGTTCTCTCTCTCTGGTCTCACTCTCTGGTCTCTCTCTGGTCTCTCTCTCTGGTCTCTCTCTCTGGTCTCTCTCTCTGGTCTCTCTCTCTGGTCTCTCTCTCCGGTCTCTCTCTCCGCTCTCTCTCTCTGGTCTCTCTCTCTGGTGTCTCTCTCTGGTCTCTCTCTCTGGTCTCACTCTGGTCTCTCTCTGGTCTCTCTCTCTGGTCTCTCTCTCTGGTCTCTCTCTCTGGTCTCTCTCTCTCTGGTCTCTCTCTCTCTGGTCTCTCTCTCTGGTCTCTCCCTCCGGTCTCTCTCTTTGGTCTCTCTCATGCGTCTTAATCTTGTGTATATGAAATAATAAGTATGTAATCTTTATTTATAGCGCCTTTCACAGACCACAGGCACAAAGCACTTTACATTTGTCTCTGTCTCCGCACAGAGGCACCTGGAGGAAACCTACGCAGACAGGTGGAGAGCATGCAAACTCCAATCAGAAAGGGCCAGTTCCGACCAGGATCCAAACCCAGGACCTTCTTACTGAGAGGAGAGTTTTTAACCTGGTTAGGAGTCAGGAGGCTTCACATTTACAGATGTCGGTACGTCAATCCAGTTAGACCAAAGTGCTGTGCATAAAATATATTCAAAAAATAACAATTAGAGAATATAAAAAACAATCTATATACAGCAAAACATCAGCAACACAAAATCAATTAAAAAACAAGTGAGTCTGTAAAAATTTGGCTAAAAGTGGTACTGCAGCCTCTCCCACTCTCCCTGACTCAGGTTGCCAGATATGCAGACGAATCCAGCTGGGACCATAACAGCTGAATAGACAAGAGTTTAGTCAACAACAAATCTATAACCAACACCTTTTTCACAAAGATAGAAATCCTGGTTTTATTCCTTGTATTGTCGTTAATGATTTGAGAATCATAATGAGACCTTTTTTAGTTCTGCGCCACAGGTGGCGCCACATCTCGATGTGGTGAGTTGTGGCACCCGGATCACAGACTTTCTGATTGGTGAAACGGTGGAGGGCGGGACATCGAAATGAAAACAATAACAAGATTTAGAGGCTGGAAAAGTAATTTAGAAATTCAAATATCTCTGAACTACTGTTATCAGTTAAAGAAGTATTGGAAAAGAGCATGTTTTATTAATGCCTTTGGACAGATTAGGGCCCTTTAATAATGACATATTAGGGCCCTTTCATGATGACATATTAGGGCCCTTTCATTATGACAGATTAGGGCCCTTTAATGATGACTTGACATGAAAATCCTACATATTGCTACTTTAAAAACAGTTTTTTAGCAGCAGAGAATATACCATAAAGATATCAATAGTAAAAATAATGATAAAAACAAAGTAATACATGTTTAAAATATGTATGTGTCATAATGTTAAAGTCTCCAGTCTACTTTTCCCCGTCATATTATGTGTTGTTAGAGATGAGATAAGGAGGCAGATAGTGGGAGGAGCTTGGACAGGCCGGAGTGTCCTCGCGGTGTGGTGTGAGCAGCTCGTGTTTGCCTGTGACTCTGACTCGGCCTGGCTCACATCAGACCACTAATTACCTGCACTGGACCAAAAACTGCAGCTTTGTCCCACCGGACCAGACGTGACATCACACTGCGTCACATCAGAGGCCAGCCACTACACACACACACACAGATACACAGACACACACACACACACACGCAGACGCACATGCAAACGCACACGCATACACACAGACACACACACACACACAGACAGCCACACAGACACACGCAGACGAACATGCAAACGCATACACACAGACACAGACACACACACACACGCAGACGCACATGCAAACGCACACGCATACACACGCGCACAGACACACACACATACAGACACACACAAACACAGATACACACAGACATAGACACACACACACACAGACAGATAGACAGAGACAGACACACAGACCGACAGCTAGACAGCCACACAGACACACACAGACACACGCAGACACACATGCACACACACACACACGCAGACGCACATGCACGCACACACACACACACACACATACAATCTGCGTCATGACATCAGTTGAGATGTGAGGTTTTCCATGTTTTCCTTCTCTTCACTAGCCTGGTCTTATCCATCCGTACACTATGGTCAGTCATCATCATGTCCTGCATGTAACGTCTGGGTCTGGTCCCTGTGTTTGAGATTACAATCGGTTGAATTCCATCCGACCAATCAGAGAGCGCGGGAGGCGGGTGTTGTAGTTAGATGTGGGTGACGTCAAGAGTTTGCGTCGAACGGCCGGTTGTAGTTTGGCGAAGAATGCGATAGTAAAGTATTCTGGTCTGGTTCTATCAAGAAACTGAAGCCAGAGCAAGAAGAATGTTTAGCAAATGTAATCGCTGGCAGAGAATGTGGCGCTACTTCCCACGGGCTCCGTTAGCCGCAAAGGAAAGGGCTAAAGCTAGGCTACATGCTAAATGCTAGTGACTCACCCGGGCTCATTAACCCCTCCCACCTGTTAACGGAGCCCAATAGAGCAATGCCAGACCTCCGTATGAAATATAATTTATACGATGGTGTGGTACGACCAGGCTAACACTTCACTTACGTCCTGAAGTGGATTTTTTTTTCCCCATTGGATTACAAAATACTTAATCCGTCTGTCTTGTTCTTCTTGTGATTTTTGGCAGTAGAAACTCATTATAAACATTAAATTAAGTAAGTAATGTAATCCGTCATCGAAGACACAGCAAAGTGGGGAAGTCTAAGAAGTGTCTTGCCCATGGACACAATGACAGCAGACATCAGTGGGAGTAGTCGGAGTAGGTGTCATGGGAGCATTGAGGTCGTGGGTTCGATCCCCAATGAGACCGACCAACTGAGCCACCGCTGTTCCTTAACAAAAATGTCATTCTAACAGACTTTCAACGACATTAAAGAGAGAAGAAATCTTACACAGATTTCCTGCTTTGTAAAATCAGCAGGATGTAAAGCTTTGTAAAAAAAATAAAAAAATAATCTACACACAATGGTACAATAATTACATGATATTATCCGATGACAGGTGTCTGGTGTATTTAAAGAGGCAGTCAGGGATTTTTTCCAGACGCATTTTTTTAAATATTGTGGGAAAACGTCCCTAAACCCTAAAAATATCAAGTTATCATGTGTTTTTAAATAGTAATGGAATTGACCAGATGCTTATAGTCTACAAAAATTAATTCAAAACATATTGGAGAGGGCTGATAAAAATAAACCAATGGGATTCGTTCATCCCCAGCGAACCAATGGGATGTGTTTACCCCCTTCACCCTCTTCCTGTTTCTCGTGAGTGCACCGGAGTTATCGGATTTTCTAAAACCTAAAATGGCCGAACAGAAAATGCCAATTTCACGTTTGCTTCACTCTCCCTGTTGTGACAAAGAAAAGAAAATGCTGGATGTTTGGTTCGGTGGAGAGGGAGGGGAGGGGAGGGGGGAGTTGTTTCCAGTTGGTGCTACGGCTAAGCTAACAACATCACTTACTGCACCTTTAAAGAAACAGCTGGTACAGTGTGAGACCTGTGTTTGTGGCTGGATAAGACCATGGGTGGCCCACATGGTCACATCCATATTCAGTGTATAGAGTCTGAGTCCCACCTGCACTGACCTGTGGCAGATGGGACCAGTTTCTTGGACCCTCCCGGAGTCCGTTGTGACAGCTGTGTTTGGCGGAGGTCACCTTTGTGTTACCTGCGTGTCCTGTCAGCAGCTCCACAAAACAACCACATGGTGTGAAGTGCACATGAAAGCAACAAGTTTCACCTTTGAAAGTTTTCCGTCAAAAAATGTAGTCTGTTTTAATAGTTGTGTTTGTATTTGTAAAAAGTCTGCCTTGAAGGTACTCGGTGTCATTTTTACAGTTGCTCCGAATGAAAAAATTAAAGCAGCAGTGTGTAAAAATGTGGCCAAAAGTGGTACTGCAGCCTCTCCCACTCTCCCTGACTCAGGTTGCCAGATATGCAGACGAATCCAGCTGGGACCATAACAGCTGAATAGACAAGAGTTTTGTCAACAACAAATCTATAACCAACACCTTTTTCACAAAGATAGAAATTATGGTTTTATTCCTTGTTTTGTCGTTAATGATTTGAGAATCATAACGAGACCTTTTTAGTTGAAAAGGTCAGTGAGATTAGCTCCACGCGGTGAGTTCTGGCGCCCGGATCACAGACTTTCCGATTGGTGAAATGGTGGAGGGCGGGACATCGAAATGAAAACAATAACAAGATTTAGAGGCTGGAAAAGTAATTTAGAAATTCAAATATCTCTGAACTACTGTTATCAGTTAAATAAGTATTGTAAAAGAGCATGTTTTATTAATGTCTTTGCACAGATTAGGGCCCTTTAATGATGACTTGACATGAAAATCTTACATATTACTACTTTAAACAATAACAAATGTGACCTTTTTAAGAATATTTACTTCCACCACGTTTTTGAATCGTTGTCAAAGGCTTAAAATTTGACCTATAAAAGTACATAAGTCACTTTTATGTACTTTTTATGAACTTAAACTGGAGGACTCTCTGTATCAATGCTCCATCTTGAAATACAGTGGTTGAAAAGGGACAAAAAGGAGTTTGAGCTGGAGGGGGGGACCACTGTCAAAGATCATATATTGTCCTGTGAAGCCACCGTAGAACCGTAAATTACAATATATGATCTTCAGGCTAGATGGGAGTATAAACTACACCCTGTACCTTTAAGAAACAGGAAAACCTTCTTTTCAAGGCTGTTGGTGGAGATAAACGTTTTCACTTTCATCCAATGGTCTCGGAGTGACTCAACAGAGCAGTGAAGACGATGACTGACACTTGTGGAAAAGCAGAGTGAAGTCTTTAAGGCTAATGGACTTGACACAACTCTCCCGTCAAAACAAACACAGAGGAATTCCATCAGAGTGACACACCATCGAGACGGCGCTGTCACGGCACACGCCCGAGTGGGTCCAGGTCAGAGGCGGCTGGTCCTTAGACTCCGCCCACACAGGTGAGGAGCCCAGGGGCTACGGTCGGCCAACCCTCAAGACCCCGCCCACCCTCTAGACTCCGCCCACACAGGTGAGGAGCCCAGGGGCTACGGTCGGCCCACCCTCAAGACCCCGCCCACCCTCTAGACTCCGCCCACACAGGTGAGGAGGCCAGGGGCTACGGTCGGCCCACCCTCAAGACCCTGCCCACCCTCTAGACTCCGCCCACACAGGTGAGGAGCCCAGGGGCTACGGTCGGCCCACCCTCAAGACCCCGCCCACCCTCTAGACTCCGCCCACACAGGTGAGGAGGCCAGGGGCTACGGTCGGCCCACCCTCAAGACCCTGCCCACCCTCTAGACTCCGCCCACACAGGTGAGGAGCCCAGGGGCTACGGTCGGCCCACCCTCAAGACCCCACCCACACTCAAGACCCCGCCCACCCTCAAGACCCCGCCCACCCTCAAGACCCCGCCCACCCTCTAGACTCCGCCCACCCTCAAGACTCTGCCCACACAGGTGAGGAGGCCAGGGTCTACGGTCGGCCCACCCTCAAGACCCC